>JAPMOB010218760.1:0-26222 GCA_029875015.1 Lepomis gibbosus | reverse complement strand
TAAAACCGAGATGGTAGTATCAAACTAAAATAGAGAAACCGCATCAGACACAGAGGGTAAATAATAAAACTAACCGATCTCATTTATAGGCCAAGGAAAACAAGTGCGTTTTTAGAAGCGACTTAAAAGAGATTACGGAAGGGGCTGTCTTAATTTCTAGGGGCAGATTGTTCCACAGTCGAAGCCCAACCACAGAGAATGCTCGGTCCCCCCTGCGTTTGAGTCTGGACTGTGGGACTAGTAACAAGTTCTTATCGCTAGATCTCAAACTTCTTGATGGAGTGTGTAACATTAAAGGGAAATACTCAAGTAAAGTACAAGTACTTTACCTCATAATTATACTTATCGGACATGAGTAAATGTACCTTGTTACATTCCACCACCATCAAATTTAAATTAAAAAACTCATAGTGGACAAGTTCAATACCATTTAGGTTAGGAGGAGGCCATTTTATGTGATGCAAATAAATCTTTTAAAAAAGCATTGCTCCACTATTATTGCTGCAACAATAATCAATATACTGTAAATGATGCTTGCTCCTCCCAGCTCTGTTTCCCCTGCACTGACTCGGGTTATCACAGTGGGAAGGGACACCACAAAGGAAGCGCTGATAAGATTACTTTGTTTGTATCCCCAGATACAGAGTTAAGACCAGACTGCTGCTCTGGCCGTAGATCGTTGACAGACATTAAGGCAGGCACTAAAATCTAGTGCTTAAGGAAAGAAGCAGGACAGACCCTGGCAATAAAGACACAAAGATCACGTTTTGTTGATCATAGTGGATTGTTAAAAATATCATTACATGGTCCTTGATCAATGTTATCATCTTGATAGACTTCAAACTTTCTCACTGGTATTGGTTTGCAGCCCTCTTTACACTATCCCTGTGTTTTAACTGTTTTAACATCAACAACCAGCTTCTCTACACCTCCTCATGTGTAATCTGTGTTGAATTTATAAGAAAAATCAAGAGATTAGAGATTTGAGATAGAGATCAAGAGATTATGTTTTCGTCTGGATTTGCCTCATGAGTGTACTCCATGAGAACAGTGACTAATATTTTGTACATTCACTGCGCATACTGCACATCCGCTATGATATTGTCCATCCTGTGCCTGCTTTGCCTTGACGAGTAAATGATGCATTGTTTGTAAAAGTCAGTGTCGTTGGCTGAGGGCTGCTCAGACACCTGAGTCACAGAGGAAGGCGGGGGTCTGGTGAGAGAAACTGGAGAACTTCATTGCATTACAGCGCTGCAGGAGAGATAACCCACTACGATAAAGTGCCTTGAAGGAAAGAGAGAGGCCTTAGCAAGATGGTCATGATAAGCCAGCATCCAGACTAGAACCGGCGATAGTAACGTAATATGATTTTTATCTGAAGAGGATGGCCACTTGTCAGATTGTCATGTCTTAATGAGTAATAAGCGGGTCCATTTCATTTTGTGACACTTTAATGCTCAACCATATAGTAGAAAATACAACTAGACCCCGTTCTTTTGCAACTACACACAGTAAAAACAAGACCATAGTGACTGATCCAAAATCACCCCACTGCTTGTTCTTGTTCTGCTGCATCTACTTCGATAAACCCTGCCATCACCTCTACACCCACTCTCATAAGTTAGATTTGTTTGTATGTAAGCATGCACACACACACACACACATGCAGAGCAATACTTGCTCCCATATGTGAGAGGGGAAGTGGAGTAAAGGAGGGAGGGATCAAATAACTAACAGAGTCACACAGCTACACACAACACACAGTCATTTTCTGTGATCAACAGGACTTCTCATATCAAGGACCTAACGAACAGGAGGCGGACAACTCTGACTCAACCCTGAGACGGACAGAAAGACCTCCCCAGACCGTTACCTAGATGCTGTTTGAAGGTGGAGTCATTTAGGGGGAGAGAGAGAGAGAGAGAGAGAGAGAGCTGAGAAGAGAAGAGAAGAGAGCAAGAGGAGCAACAGAAGAAGACAGATGATTGTATGACATCCGCATGGATTTACCAACGTTCCTCTTTTAGTCTTAGTCTTAGTCTTTAGTCTTGAATCCTGTTTATTCCTCAGAGTGGAATCTGAAAATGCTTTCCTGCACATGTGGAGTGTAGCGGCTGTCGGACAGGTAGATTGTGTGGTGCGCTTTTTTTTTATTTCGCTGGAACTAAGGAATTTTACACATGGCAAACTTTCTACCTGGACATCAGTGAACTTTGAATTTTAAGACTGTTTTCCCTTTACTTTTCTTTTTTTTTCTTAAATTGAGCAACTGGCTGGAAATACCAGCATCATACTGGAACAGCCAACTGTAATAGTCAAAATTTCACAAACTATTTAGAAAGAATTAGAAAACGGAAGGAATGTGAGAAAAAACAGGTTTGTTACTGGAATTAACACACTAATTGGTGTATTGTTTTTTATGTAATCTTTGTTCATTCAGACTTGGACTGGAGACTTTCTGATCATCAGCCTGAAACTCTTCAACAGTGGAGAAGAGAGGTCAGGGGAATATCAGCGTGAAAAACAGTGACTTGTCTTCACACTATCAAAAATAATTCTAGATATCAAAGAATAAGATACAGGTGCTAAATAATTCAGACTTTGAACTGGGACCATCTCGCCCAGTCTGGACTGTGGAGGGTTCTCCTCCCTGCCCTCCCAGCCTATCCTCGCCCCCAGCAGCATGTCCCAGGCTCTGAGGTTGCCTCTAGTTCTCCACACAGCACACTACCATGATCAGATGGGCTGCTGGAAGGAGTAAGGCTGCCTCTGCCTCGTCCTGCTCCAGGGCTGGGTTAGGGGCTCGTTTTGGTTCTGGGAGCAGCTCCAGACTGAGGCCATCACTGCTTTCCCTTTTTTTGCCTCTCCTGGTTGCCCTTGTGGTTTTCTCATTCTTACTACCTGGGGCAGCCTGCCATCAGCACCGTACAGACAGACTGAGGCTTGCCAACCCACGAACTCTGAGGGCCCCACTGAACATTTCGGAGACTGAGGTCGTCTCTAGACCCAGGGCCACTGGGGGCCCACTGGGTCGGACTGGGGGATCACAGGGTAGGCATGTGCGCAGCTACAATCATCTCCAAGGGGACATACGAAAGAGGAAGCTGTTCTCTTTCCAGAAGTTTTTCCTGAGGATCGATAAGAATGGAAAGGTCAACGGGACCAAGAGCAAGGATGACCCCCTCAGTAAGTAACTCACAGAATGAATTAATGCACAAGAATAGACCAAATAGAGAAATCAGACCCCGAAGATGATCTCAGTCACTGTGGAGGCTGCTACAGTTACAAGTGGCCCGAACTTTGTCTCACTGTAAAATCAAGGCTTTTAACTTCAGCAACCAAAACTTCAGACTTGTTTGGATTTCAAGGCATTGATAATTTACACGTAACAAAAAGCATCTGCTGGTTGCTTTAAGTCAGGGACATTTGTTCGGTTCGGTTTGGTTATGTTCGGTTATTTGTAATGTGAGAAAAAAAATCAGGTGTTCTTTGATAAAAAATCTTTTCTTACTTAAAAAAATGTCACATAACGCCAACACAAATGTGTAAATTGGATAAATTTATTTTTAAATTTAAAAATAATACAGTTCTTTGTTCATTTCAAGAGACCGCCAGACTGTCTGTTACTTGGTCATTTGAATGAAGCAATCCCCGATTAGAGTCGTCTTTTTGTTTTAAACCAGACATCCCACTGATATCTCTCCTGTCCAAACACTCAACACAATGATGGTAGCTCTCAGATGGCTTAAAAAGGACCAGGGGCAGATAACCCGGCCATTATCAGGCAGTCTTCACAGCCCAGGGTAAACAGCACTGATAACAATGACAGAAGAACAGGGCTTTGGGGGAGCGAGTGGAGGATATGAATGTCAGTTTCATTGATGCTTTTAGACTCTTTCTGCCTCTCTTTGTCTGTCTGTCTCCCTCCCTCTCCCACTCAGATTGCCCGTCTTGCCAGCCAGTGTCAAGCAAATTACATACCCTCGGTGACAGATCAGACATTTGTTTAAAGCAGTTTGACATGCTTGCTCAGAAAAACACGTCTTTAAAGTGATTACCTGTTGTATGTTTCTGCATATCAGTCAGTAAAATAGCATTCTCATCAGCCTCCCAGCCGAGCAACATATGTGCCTATCAGCCAGCGGGCACTCACATGCTCCAGTGGGTGTGTGATCATATAGCAACCGCCAACGACACATGTGCTCGCTTATTACCCCCTCGCACATACATCGCTCTTTTTCTCCATCTTTCTCTCTGTCCACCTACCCCATAGGGAGTATATATGGAACCTTTTAACCTTCCTCTTGGGAGAGCGAAACCACACATTCAATCAAAGTGACTGAAGGGAAATGGCACGGGGAGGCAGAATGTCAAGGGAGATGTTTGTTTTGACATGTTCATGACAGTGGCAACTTTATTTATTGACTTTATTACATTGTAATGCCTCAACTGACACCTTTGTTAGTGGTTTCTTTTAAGTTGTAAAACTGAAGTGGTGTGAGGGAGTCTGACTCAGTTTGTCATCACAGTGGTGTGTGAATTCACCCTAAACTTTATGTATGTTTGGAAGATGATTCACCCCTCTGTCTTCATTGTTTTATTGACTCACAACTTTTAGGAGCGTTTTGCCTTTTTCAAAAGTCAGGTTGAGTTAGTGCAGGTTGAGCACTGTGGGAGGAGGTGAAAGGGAGCACTGCACAGGGGACTCTCTAGTGGTACAAGTTCATGAATGACATGGCTGAACATCATTGTGGCCACATCAAAGCCGTGCGTCTTCAGTATCAATGGTGGTGCCATCAAAAAAGCTGTGTCCTGAGGGGGTCTAGAGACACTGTGTGTGGATTATGTGCCCTCATATCAGGTTCTCACGGTAAAGGATACTATACAACAGCAGCTTCAGTCTTTGCTCTGGCCCCTGGGGCTAGACATGATCCCAGGGCTGATGTCCTTTGTAGACCCTCAATGGGTCCCTTGAAGTGACAAAATATCACATTTTTTCTGGATGAGTGGAGGACAACGTGCATTTTCCTGAGCCAGAAGTGGCAAGGCAAATTTTCATGACACACAAATGCATACATTTATCATGCTTTGTGTAAGAGGTGTATGGAATGTGGAGGCTTTGGCTTTTGGGTGCTGCCTGTGGCCCTGCGAGGACCCAGCTCACTGTCTGTTAAAGAGCCAGTATCCAGCCTCCCACAGATTTATGGGGATGCCAGCGCAAAACTGTCCCACATGGCTTTCCAACCCGCTGGGAGCCTGTGCTGAGGTTACAGAGAAGCAGAGAGAAAGGGAGGGAGATTATGTTGAAGTCAGCTAAGTAGCTATCTGCATGGCCTAAGTATGTAATTAAAATATCTGTGATTAACAGCTGAGTCCTCTTAAATTTATAGAAAACTAGTAGCTCTGAGTGACAAGTGAAACATTGCTAAGTAAAGGTAAAAACTTGGTGGTAAAACAGGTTTGGTTAATTATCCACAGCTGTGATGGTGGGGGTGAGCTTGTCAGGACCCTATGTGTGTGTGTGTGTGTGTGTGTGTGTGTGTGTGTGTGTGTGTGTGTGTGTGTGCGTGCGTGCGTGCAAAAGTTGCTCTTGTGGAGGCTTGAGGAGACATGTGTAGCTTTTCTCTGAGGTGGGGAGGAGGATGGATATCCCTTCTATGTAAATAAACTGAGTGTGGTCCTTATCAAGTGTTATTACTATATATCCTGATTTACGCCTCATTCCACACCATTTTTCTGTTGTGAGAATGGCACCAATCAAAATTTGGAATTAAGAAAAAGGATTTAATTTATCCGTTCTAAAGTTATTTTGTGCAGGCCCCGGACATTAGTTTTAAATGGAGCAAAGTAAGAGTGAGAAGGAATAACAATACAAGTTGCAAAGCACATGTTTTTTTGGCATCCCACTGTGGAAAAACCACCTTTAATTCACACTGGCATTATGTGCTTCCATTCCACAATCAACACACCATTTATTGTTGTAACTCCAAACAGAGCATATCAAATAAGCCACACATTAAGAAAAAGCAAAGCCAGCATGCTAAAGAAAAACTGCTGTCTCTGTACACAGCTGAACCTGGCTGACTTTAGGCTACATCCTTGTTTGTGTAAACCTGCTTGGCAACAAAGCTGATTTTGATTCTGGTCTGACATTTTTGGTTTCTAAAATTTACCCCGCACAAAGCATTGTTGTCACATTTATTGCTTAATATTGTAATTTGGAGGAAGAGCACGATTTTTGTTATGGTATTTTCTTATACTCACAGCCAATAGATCAACTAAGGGCA
This sequence comes from Lepomis gibbosus, assembly GCA_029875015.1. Lineage (NCBI taxonomy): Eukaryota > Metazoa > Chordata > Actinopteri > Centrarchiformes > Centrarchidae > Lepomis > Lepomis gibbosus. The sequence continues at coordinate 19,932 of JAPMOB010218760.1, read as the reverse complement.
CAAGTAAGCATTCATCAGCAAACAGTGAGATTTTGTAGCTTCACAGCCAGGTTGAGTGTGCAAGTTGTGTGCAAGTGCACATCCACCTGCTACAATATTAACTATGTGTATGTGTGTGTGTGTGTGTGTGTGTGTGCGTGCGTGCGTGCGTGTGTGCGTGCGTGCGTGTGTGTGTGTATACAACCTGTCTCGCCTCTGCCTCCGGTGGCTGACTTTGATCAGTGATCATTACAGCCTTACTAATCCTCACTCCACCCCCAGTCTCACTGTCATGGCTCCTCTGTCCTCCTCTGTTCTCCTTCCTTTCATCCCTCCCATGTTTACAGAGCAGCCAGAGACTGCCATAGATTGTCTTACATCCTCACTCCATACCCGACACCCGATCCCATACAGAAACCAGCTCCTCTCAGATCTTCAATGACCGTTGTGTCACAGTCCCCACCACCGCCTTGACGCTTCAGACCTCGCTGCCCCGAGGTGCCACTGTTTGAACTAGAAACTGATACAGTCAAGACCTCATGGACGAGGAGAGAAGCTGCTGTATTTTTAAGAGAGGGATTGTTCTTTGGGGGCACACCTGCATCCTCCACTGTCCACTCGTGTACGAGGCGGGCCGCTTCAGAGGCCCCCCCATCCACCGGAGAGTGGGTCTGACAGTAGAGCAGGCTGCCACACAAACAGTCATCGAACAGAGGAGGGGCTGCTGATCTGATCAAAGGATGTCGTCGACTCTCTGTAGTTCACACCCCCACGCTAGAGTGTGTGTCTGAATGTGTGTGCGTCCACATATGTGTACTTACCGAGATAAAATAGTGACAGCTCACAGGAAATGGGGAAAGGAAGTCAGGGAGGGAGGCATGAAATCAAACATGCCATGGGAACTGGGGAGGTTCACACACACACACACACACAAACACACACACACACCAGAATAAGACGACACAAGTGGGTTCTGTAGTCAAAGGCCACATTAGTTATATCCCTCTGACCTCTGATACGGAGACCACACAAAGAACCACATATGTCTGCGGCAAAAGGTTGCCCTTGTTAACTGGGGTATAAATTAGCCCGTCTATTAGCCTGTGAGAAACCTGAATTACTTATATTAGGATGTGGAAACCTAAATACCTAACAGAACATAAACATCCTTGAATTTGTGGTATCTACCTATTAATGTTTAAATTAAATGGCCAGCACAGATGGAATCTGCTACATGGTGTAGGCTGTAAAGTCACTTTATAATACCACTCAAGTCAAAATGTGCTCAAAGAATAATTGTGACCTGACACAGGATTCCCACACTGTGTTCCCACGTCAATGCCCTGAAAGGAGCCTGCAATATGTTTTTTAAACATTAGTTACTCCCGATGTCAGTAAAAAAGGTGTGGATTTATCCCAAACTGTATCCAGACTCTCAAGTGTTTGACCTGTGACTGCTGAGCATTGATTGTTCTATACTCTTATCTCCAGCAACTATGAGTTTGGAAAACAGTATTTCACCTTTCCTTCCTTTGTCCTCTGAGTTTTATATTTGTCTCCTTGAACTGAAAAACAACAAAAAAAACCCAACTTAATTATTCATTTTACTTGCATAAACTCTGTTGACACACACTGATGTAACCGTCTTTTTGCCGATTCCCAGGTATTCTGGAAATCACATCGGTGGACGTGGGAGTGGTGGCCATCAAAGGGCTGAACAGCAACTACTATCTGGCTATCAGCAGGAAGGGAGAGCTGTACGGAGCGGTTAGTATCCGGGTCAGGGGTCAATCTGGATACTCCAGAGACAGAGATAGTGTAATTCTGACCTTATCAAAGTCCTGTACTTATCTTTACTTCTCCAACTGCTTGATCAACTGTGAATTACAAACAGGGCAGTAGACATGATTTTTGTTTTACTTTACTTATATTTGTCAATAGGAACTAATTGGGAAATGTGCAATTTTCAAAATACACACTAGTTTCTACACAAGAAACACAAAGCCAAAACAATATGCAATGTAGATTAAGGAGCCAAACAAATAAACAAGGTAACACGTGCAACCAAAATGGATTGCACAAAAAAAAGATCTGCATCTTGCCTTAACCTCACGTCGAAACATGATACCTACTGTTTTTCCAGAGAGAGTTCGGTGTTGACTGCACCCTGAAGGAGCGGATTGAGGAGAACGGCTACAACACGTACGCGTCAGCCAAGTGGAAGAACAAGAAGCGGCAGATGTTTGTGGGTCTGAATGTCCACGGGAAGCCACTGAGAGGGAAGAAAACCCGCAGGAAGAACACGGCCACCCACTTCCTTCCAATTATGGTGTGAACTGGAGAACTTAACTGGAGAAGGAGGATATGCAGCACTGGACAGAGAGGTTTTCAATACTGAAAAAGCTGTAAAAAATAAAGACATTCACAGAGAGATCTCTCATTTGGGAACAAGGCACTAACACTGTTACACAAAAATGTGGTCTCTGCTCCTGACTTTGACTGACATTGTGTATTTTATTAGAAGATGATATCTGTGTTGTCTGTGGCACGGGATATAATATTTATCCTTTTTTTCTGTGCCAAACTGTTTGCAACTGGAGTATGTGGTGGCAACACAGAGATGCAGAAGTATCTCAAGATGTTATTTATAATGCATATTATCCTGTGAGACATCAAATAATCTGCAACATAAAAAAAGGAGACACAGAAAATGGATAAGACGAGGGATACGATCGGTCATTTTATCATGACAGCATTAAATAATAGAGGATACAACCCATTTAAAGCAAATGTTTGATACTTAACCACTGTGTTTTGACTGTATTGTAATGATTTATTTATTTTGTGAAATATTTAACTGAAGGGGAACACTTAAAAGGCAAGCATTCCTTTGCATTCTTTACTTTTTATAGTAACTATATTATGTGAAAATAAAATACCATTTTCTCCTCTGCAATGTCGTCTTCTTACTTCCTCATTACACCAAAAACTGACTGGAAATGTTTTCTTACAAGTAGTGAAAACCCCTGGGAAACGTTCAGGTCATGGTAAGTCTATTCTTATCTTGCCCTCTGAAGTAGGTGGGGACAAAAGGCAACCATTAATGCCTCGCCACATATTCCATGTGGCAACCATTGCACTAATGATTAGTTCCCAAACAAATGGGAAACACACAGACCAACCACAACAAAATGGGAGGGAGGTTACTTCCCTGGTATGGCTTGTAGAGTCTGACCTCATTTCCTAATATCACCCCATTACTGCGGAGCAGCAACATTCCCCGATTGAAAGAGGGCTTGAATTGTAAAGATAGCTGCTAAAACACCTGCTGATAATACTGCCAAAGACATGATTGTCATATTGGTCGGCATCACTACTGCCTATAGGCTTCGGAAGGGCCTTGAATGTATATGGAGGCAGAAATGTGAATGAGGGAGAGATATGACCTGTGTCTGACCACCCACTTCCCTCAGTAATCATCTACAAAGACACTAATCAATGACAGCTGCCTTGATGCCAGATCAAAAGACCACAGGGAGAACATTAACACCACAGGCTTCCGGGCCTCATGTTCTCTTATCCCGCCTCTCTTAACATCTATCTCAGCCAAGGCATGAAAAATTGGGAGAGTAGATGAAGACAGGAAGGTGTGAGACAGACTTCAAGAGAGTCTGGCTGTTGTCTTCGTTTCTCAAATTCGTGCAAGATGGCCTGTGACTGTGACTCCAGATTTGACGAAGCAAAAGCAACAACAGCGATCTGAATTATAGGGATCCAGAGCACGCTTAAAGCTACAGTATATTGCCCTTTAATGGTTGTTTAAGGAACCACCGCAACAAATGATTAATACTGAGGAATGCTGCAGTGCAATGCACCATGACAGTCAGGGCCAATGGTAACATATGGAATACTATTTCATGGTCATCTCTGCACCATAAACAGCAGTGTATATCACACCTTCTCTGCTCTGACTGTGCAATATGACGAGGCTGTTACCTAAGATGTAAGTTAAAAGAACATACTATGGGTGCAATTTCATAATGAACTTAAATGAAATATTTTAGAAGCATTTTCTTTTAGGCCCCATGCAAGACTTTAGGTGTTTGGATTTTAGTTTTTCTTTACCAATATTTTTAAATAGGGACTAAAGTTACAAGAAAAAAATACATGATAAGAAGTTTAACTTGGTCTCTGGTATGAAACTACATACACCACATACAGTAGCACAGTATTTTCCTTTGTTTGTCTTCAATTGCTCCACATGTAACCTAGTGATTCAGTCAGTAAACCACTTAGGAAATAACCTCCATAATGTGTACTGATGAAACTACACGTTTTTGCATTTAGAACCTGTTGTGATGAGTATGCGCGTGACCCCCACCACAACAGCAATCCTAGTCATCTGTCATCTTGTGCATTCCCCTGACTTGTGAATGTTTGTACTCCCTCCAAGACACTGGCATGTGGGGAAAAACAGCAATAACAGAAAATAGGGCCAGCAATCTTTTATCAAAGTGGGTCTCTGCATTTCTGGCACGAGAATTCTCTGTGGCATAATGTGATCCAGCTTTGGGAAACAAGTGGAAAATGACTGGAGGCTAAAACAACTAATGAATACTTACACCGAGAGGTCTGGTGCAACACATGTTTGTAGTGGGCAGCTACTGAGTGAGCTCAGGGAGAGAGGCACTTCTAGTCCAGAATCTTCACAGTGATGCATAAATGTGTGTTTGATATATCAGTTAAATGCAATTATTCACCCCTTGGTGCTTTGGCAAATATTTTAGATCAATACGAGGTTATATAACCCACTTAACCACACATGTGCTTTAACAGGTCCATAATTATGTGTTTGTGTTGTGCAGACAACCACTGCCTAAACCCACAAACAGGGCAGTAGCTAACACTGCATACTGAGGTCATGTCCTCGATACTCTTTTCTGGAAATGTCTGGTGATTTTACAAAACCTGAGCAGGAGTTAAGATGAAATAAAAAATGTCACACAAGGGTTTTTATTTGTTTTGTTTCTGACTGTGACTGAAGGCAAATTAAGTTAAACTAAAATAATATAAAGACATTAAGTATTTGAATTACAGCAAGTGATGTGAAGAAGGGGGCTGGTGTTTGACTGGGGGGTATGTGGACCCACAGCACCTTATGTATAATAATGATAGTTCGAAAGCAAATCTTTCTGTTTCACCACATGTCCAGGAGAAATATTGTACTTTATTTTTGACATTTAAATCCATCTAATAAAATACTATATACTTACTGTATAATAAACTGCCCAGTAGCAAAACAGTTCAAATTATCGCTTGCATGGTCAGTGCTTTAACTTTTCATATGTTTACTTACCTTTAGGGACTGTACAAAAATGACTAGGGTGGAGAGGGGGGCTGAATCTTAGGCCTATATTTAATTTAATGAACAAGACATTTTCTAACATTTCCTATTCCTTATTCATTTCATCAGATCCTCCATTGACTTATTTTTAGTAATAAATCTCAGAAGGGGAGAACAAATCTGAAATTAGAAAAAGTTAAACTTCCTCTCCCAATGAATTTATACTACCCCAGCAAATGGGTGTACATTACTTTAGCAAAACTATGAAATAAGAACTTTTACCTCTAAATGAATATGTATGTATATTGTTGTGTTGTGGCATTTCTACATTTACTTAAGTTAATAATCTGAATGATCTTACCACCACTGATGAAACCTGGCTGCACGTACATCTTTCAAGGCTGCGCCTCAACTCCACGCCGCTAGAGGGCAGCGGTTTCATTTTGATGTCAGCCAGTGCCCTAAAATGATTGTGTTTGTTGTTGTCAAAGGAAGTGGCCAAAAAGTTAGAGAAAAAGCCATCATGAAAGAGAGATAGGGCGGGTTATGTTGTGATAAAACACAAGAAATTGCTGCTACGCAGAAGAAAAAGCAGTTGGTGCGGTGAACAGCATTTCTTTTTTTTCTGATGCTGCTTTGAGAGTCGAGGCTGACAAACGAGCAGTCATGAACGAGAACTTCGACCGAACTCCCGGAGCTGGGAGAACCCGAAATCTTCCAGCAGACCCCGGGCTCATGGGCACCGCCGAGGATGGTGACACCAAAACCACGTTTTTCAACCAAAGGGAACCGTTGAGGCAGCCGCGAACATCCCCGCCCTTTTCCGAGAACAACATTAGCACGGACTTTGGTGGTGGAGGTAGGTAGCTGTCAACTAGCTAATGTTAACCACAACGACAACTGAGCTAACGTTAGCTACTTTCAGAATCGTTTTCATGTAACGTTAACGTTAAATGCCACTTGCAGACATGCTCACTGAAGGCCAAAACTGTGTTTGCCTGGAACCTCACCTCCGGCTGACAGCTCCCTTTAGAAACGTACCGTTAGGGGTTGACGGTGGTTGTTTAACTTGGTTTAAAGCTGGAGCTGCCGTTAGCTAGCTTAGCTGCTAAATAACATTCATGTTAGCTAACGTTATCGTATTGGCGTTGTGACATGCACCTGTTGGATTGTTATTTCGTGTGAGGTAACGCAACGTCTAAATAAAGCCCCCACTCAGATATCACGTAGTCTACTGGTTACGTGCTATGGTTACATGCCACGGTGAAGGCTGTCCTATCCAGCTAAAGTTTTAGTTTGTAGCGCTAACATTTGTTGTAGCTAACGTAATGTTACGTTGAGTGAGCAACGCAGAGCAAAGAGGAAGAATCAGTTCCTCCTCCAAATCTGATCAAGTAACCTTGGATAGTTGGCGTTAAGGAACAGGGTAGCAAAGTAACGTTATAAGTGTAACAGTTCACGGTGATGATGTACCAAAACCTTAATATTTGGTTATCAGCTGTAAAACTCTGAATCATATCAGAATGAGTCCAGTATTTGGACGATTAGAAATCAGTTTGTAATCCTTTTTTTTTCTAAAGGCCTCTGTCACTTTTATATATATGTCAGTACAGTAACAAAATAAAACCAGAAGTGTAGCATAGCCAGTCTTAGCAACCCTTGTTCACTGAACTTCATCAGATTGACATCTTCGAGTTGCAAAAGTAACCGAGCCAGAAACTCCTTAATCCCATCAGCCATCACACTCTGTAACACACATGTATGAGCTGCAGCATTAGGGGGCGCAGGAGCACACAACAAAATCATACATGAAGCTAACAGCAGCACTATAGTGTTACATAGTAGACAGTATTTATCCTGTGCTGTATTGCCTATTTACACTCAACTAACATTCACATCGAATTATTCTACATTATTAGCACTGTGTAGTATTGTATACTGTTTACTGTGGTTGCCATGTGCAGATTATGCTGGTTTCTTTTTTAGTTTGTATTTTTTTAATGTGTATGTTAATTTTTGTGCCCACACTGCAAAACAATTTCCCTCTGGGAATAAAGTAAATCAATATTTCTTTTAATTGTCACCAATAGAAGACTATAAAGGAAAACTATGAAAATACTAAAACCAAAACAAACCCACTAACAAGTGTTGTTTGTGTAGACAAAGTTGGATACGACTTATTCCTCTGTGCCAAAGATTTCTGTTTTCCAAAAACTATTTTAAAAACACACACACATGCCACACTGTTGTGATGTTTCTTCATTATGACGAATACGAGCACAGTACCGTAAATACTTGCTACTTGTGATCACCCATTTTGAAAGATTATTTGAATGAATAGTTTACAGCTGCAACAGTATAAAGTATATCCATCAAATTTGGCCTTATGGAATGAGTAGTGTCACATATAACAAAGACTGACAACATCTTTCGTCTTCCTCTTTCAGATTTGAAAAGACAGAGCAAACCCCAACAAAGTATAAATGCGAACAGTTCATCTGACTCCAGAAGGAGTAATGAAGTGGATTCCATGGTCAAGTCATCAAAGCTTTCAGCCAATGCCCCAGAGTTTGTCCCCTCTGGAAGTAACACATATGAAGTAAGGGGAATTTTCATGCCATCACTTTCATTATCCTGATACTATTACACTTTTTTTTTTTTTAAAGCATTAAATGGTAATGGTTGTATACTCTGTTATTTTTCACATTTGGTATTTATTGTGGTTTTTGTATAGGACCCTGCTTTTTATGATGACGGCGAGAGCTGTTACACTGAACCAACCTTGGCTGAAATGGTCACAGATTTTCTTGGCCACCTGAGCTCCTCACCAGGCTCCTTTGAGTTCGATGTTGAACAAATAGCTGGTATGCTTAATACCTGGGTTACAACTGAGGAGTTGTTGCATGAACTGGTGGAACTGATCTACACACAGGTTTGGACAGACACATTCAGTTCTCATTTTGCTTTAAACCAATCCTGTGTAAACACAGCATTCACATTAAAAATAAATAAGTTTCTCACAAAAAACACAATTGTATACCCGCTGTGTATTAAATTTCCTTTTCATTGCAGTCCACAGCCATTCCAAACTTCTCATACACGGGTGCCAGACTCTGTAACTACCTGTCCCATCACCTTGCTATCAGCCCACCCAGTGGCAACTTTCGTCAGCTGCTCCTGAAAAGGTGAAGCAGTAGAAATGTTGGTATAAATATTTTTAGTGTTACAAACTGACTGGCCATTGGGCAGCAAATATGCAAAGCAGCGTGATCTGTCAGTGTTCAGCCAAGTTGCCTATAAAAAGTTGTTGTCTTCCGTAGATGTCGAACAGAGTATGAACAGAGAGATGTAGCTGTCCGAGGAGACCCGGAGACTCAGAAGAAATTTCACTCCTTTGTGCTCTTTCTAGGAGAGCTCTATCTTAACCTGGAGGTAAGACATTATTTCATCATTCCTGAAGTTGCATAAATGCATTTTTTTAATCAGTTAAATTTTACATAACACAGAAATCCTGGCCCTGCAAACAGCCACAACATGTACATTAAATTTATGGTTATCTGCATTACTTTGTCATTCATGTTTGTTTTGAAACACCCTGCTTGAATTGCTGCCAGACGTTTAGGATGTCTCTGACTGGTGGTGCACTCCATTGTATTGTGGTCACTATTTTAATTCCTTTAGTTGTTGTAGTTCTCAAACAAGGGGTCACCAACACTATAATACTGCTCAGCGTGCTTTCAGCCTTTTCGTTGTGACAGCCATTTGTTGATATTTGTGTCACTCTGTTTTTGTTTGTTTAGGTAAAGAGTGTAAAAGGACCTCCAAATCGAGCAGATATCCTCCTCGATGCTCTGCAAGAACTGATGAAAAGTCTGTTCTCCAATCCCGTGGATGCAAATCTTATCTGCGCTGTTAAACTGCTAAAGGTTTGAAGTGGCACTGATATGTTTGCAGATTTGTATTGAAAACTTTCCAGGTAGTTATTTTGTTTTGGGAGGTAATGAGAATGTGTTTTGAATTCACAGCTGACAGGCTCTGTCCTGGATGATGCATGGAAAGGGAGTGGAAAACCCCACATGGAAGAACTTATCCACAGAATAGAAACTATTCTACTAGATGCCACCTGCAGCAGGTATGTATATCATCATAGTCTTTTTGTGTGCAGCTGCTACTCAAGGTTTGTGCTTAAGGTAATTTTAGAATTAAAATGCTTAAAACATACCTCTGCATCTGGGATAGTTGTGCCGCAGTGATTATGTGTTTCCTAGGTTGGCAGTGTTAAAGACAATAATTCTTTCACAAACATTAATCAGTATATAATGTTTTTATAAGTTAGTTTCAGAGTTTTTTTAAAAACAACTTAGAGTACCAAAAACCAGAACAGTTAAATGAGTTAAACCCTCATAGACGTGCAGGGTAACATTTTTCTCCACAGGGATGTGCGACAGATGCTTCTGAAACTTGTGGAGCTGAGATCTAGTGACTGGGGCAGAGTCCGTGCTGCTGCAGCAGCCAGCAACGCCACACCAGACAACGACCCCAACTACTTCATGGTGAGCGTCAACTTTGTTTGAAATACTTTTTTTTTTTTTTTTTTTTTACAGTCTCTCTTTCTGTTTGTCATGGATTTGGGATTTTTTTACCCTCTCAGAATGAACCTACATTCTACACAGAAGATGGCACGCCTTTCACCGCTGCAGACCCAGGTGAGGCAGAAGAGCAGAGGGAAACATGGGGCTTGTTGTCTACAAGGCTGTCCGCTCTATTCAGTCGGTCACTGGGAACATGCTATATCGTTGTCAGGCGTCTGGAATAAATACAATTTAAAACCCCACCTAAATAATGTAAAGTGGTTTCAGAATAGTTTATGCACACAAATAAAAAGGCTAGAAATGTCAATACAAATACAAATGTCGGGAGGATTAACACTTAAGATGACATTTTTTGTCATCTCGATAGTGAGCTAAAATTCAAAATGGAGCCAATGTTGGACAAATGTACTCCTCATTTGTTTATGATGTGTTGTTGCTGAAAAGTGTGATTTTTAAAATGGCAACATGAAGTAGTATGCTGACAGAGCTTTACAATAATATGCAAGATCGATAACTACTTATAAATTAAGTGTAAATTAACTTTATTTATATTTAAATATGTTGTTATTGACCAATAACTACTCTTTCTTTTAAACATTCTACAAAATCCGGTGGTAAGGAAATAGGGGAGAATACTGTCATTAGTTATAGTGGTTTTCATACCAACACACTTCATTATTATTTGACATACAAATAATTGTTATAAGCAATTTTGACTTGACTTAGCCCAGTTACTCTCCTCAGCCGAGTCACTGAATATGTCCTATAAATAGCAGAAAAAAGCAAACCTCTTTAGTTGAAATGGAAACCATTTTAAACCGTGTTGCAGACTCTTGTGCTTAAATGTCGGTCTCTCTGCTTTTACAGAATATGCTGAGAAATATCAAGAGATCATGGACAGGCAAGACTATTTCCATGATGTTTATGGAGAAAATGGAAATGAAGAGTAAGTACATATCATAGATGGATCAGACGTGCCTTTCTTTTGGGTCACAGCCACCAATACTGGGGGCCTTGTTGATGCTTGTTGCTATGGATACCATTCAGCGATGACCGTCACATCTTAAGCCATATTCTTTGGCTTTATAACAATGAACTCCCGTTTTGCATAATTTCCAGTGTCACTTTTCAAACTGGTTTTCTTGACAAATAGTGGTTTGGAGACCAGACGTCGGGTGACAGAATCGCTGTCAGTTCATGTAGTGTGTAATGACTTCAAGACGCCCGTTACAAGAAAGCAAGTTGTGTAGTTTGAGCAGCACAGCGATTTGCCCATGTTGAAAGTTGTGTAGTCTAGGGACGAAACGATTTCCGGTTTAATGATAAATCATGCTAAAATTCCAGACGGTTATTTTTACCTTACACATTTTAATTACCATAATAACCAGCTTAGGTTACCACGCTATTATAAACTCACGGCAAATACCGTCCAGATTCAACCAAAGTTAGCGACAGTCTCCCAGAAGCAGGTGCACATGTGCAGTATGTAACGCGGGTTTGTTTGGGTCAATGACAACACAGCGGAAGACAGCACTGCTGAAATCTGGTCGCATTTTAGTTTTTAATGAGCGTGCTGAGGGAAACTTGATTAAAGAAAATGACCTCATAGTGAACGCAGGGTGAGTTAACTTTTAGCTTCGCTTTGTCTCACTGACTTGCCAACAACCTGTGAACTGAAGCTCTCAGTGTTAGCTGCTATTGTGAAAACGCTACACTTTGTTCTGCTGCTGTGTGCGTAGTGTGTCTGCAGACTCTATTCGTCCACTGCACATGATAACGCGTTAGTCAACCGAACAGCATATCTTCATTTTAAATCCAGCAGCGATCAAATTAGTTGTAAGTGTCGCACAGGAAAAAAGCTACAGACTGCTCTGTATTTACATCAGTTGTTGGGCTCATTAAAGTTACTGTCACTGTCGGTTAAAGACTTCTTTGTTTTCATGTAATTGTGCATGGGGTCATTGCATTACCTATATAATATAAAATCTTGAAGATATTGCACACTTAGATGGTTATCATATGTTTACAAAAGGAATTGGCTGTAATTTTATTGTTTATGTAAAAACACTGGCAATTTTATTTGTAGTTTTAAATATAAGACATGTGGGAATGGTTTCAGTGTGTATCAGTACATTTTAATCTTTTTCAGGACATTGATGAAATAAAACTGATAACCGTTATAATTTGGATCACTATAATTGTGATATGAAATTTTCATACCGTTACATCCCTAGTGTAGTATGCACTAGTCTTTACTTCTTTCTTGTTTATTTCAACTATGTTATTGCTGTTGTTTTTTTGGCAAACAAGGTACAAAGAATGGGTTGTAGCCACAGTAATGATTGGGATAGTTTTCAGGTCGTTTTTGCAATTTGAAGATGCGATTTTCTGTTAACAGACTGATACAGTAATGATCTTGTTTAGGGATGTGTTTAGATCCAGATCTTCCAGAGTTCAACAGTACCACCGTGCTGGCACATCTTCGGTCATGTGACCATATAGCGACTTCACACAGGTCATATGAAAACCACCGACCTGTGGGCCCCTGAGCTTGGCGAGTGCATTTGATGGGCCCACAATGCAACAGGGTCAACCACGGCCTTAGATTCAGTGTAGTCAGCAGTTGGGTGTGAAAGAGGGCTTAGCTTTCTCCTATGCTCTCTCTCAGAGCTGTGTGTCTGTGAGCGTGTGTTGTGTAAATTGCAGTTACACATTTTGCAGTTTACGTCAATATTAGTTACGCAAATCATCCATACAATCAGGAAATCATTTGTCTTAAATATAAAAGTAAAGTCGCCCCTTTTTTGTTGTGTTCACAGATACGACGACTCTGAAGATGAGTGGGAGCCCGAGATGGAAGAAGCTTTTGAGAATTTTTGTTTAGAATCAGAGAGGAAACGACAACAATGACGTGAGAGTGAGAAGCTATGAGGCTCAACAGGCACATACTGTACTTTTCCAACTCAACCTGCAGGAATGTTGAAAAGTAGAGGAAACTAGCTTCAGATAGGTTCAAACTTTTATTTTACTGCAAACAAGCATTTTAACAGAAAAAAGAGCTGTTCATAGTTGCACTTCTGACATTTTTTCAGTCAGTGTTGATTAGAAAACGGGGACAATCAATGGCATAACTGTTTGAAGTATTAAGATTTTTCTGGACAAGGAAGTTCTCTCTTTGTTGTTTTGAATTCAGAAACGTATTCCTTTTTAAGCCTAAACTAAATGCCAAGAGGGAAATGGTGTGCTGTGGGTTTCTTTAGAGTTCTTTTCTGAAAGGCAGATATTTTTCATCAAATGTGTGCTTAATTTGTGAAATACTAATTAATGCCCCATGCAAGTACAGGCCGGTAAACTTAGAGAACTCACTGATGCGTAATCTTAATGGAAATTCACTGTAGATGGGTGAGGTGGTTGTTTTACTACACACCTGTATACAATGCATATAGAGCCTTTATCTCTACTGTTGTGGAATTGTGTCTCTTGTCAGGTTGCCAATATTGAACACTATATTCAAGGTTGTCTCTTGTTAATCTGGCTGCAGTTCACCTGAAGTTTTCAGGAACTCTATGAAAGGCTGTGCAGTTTGGAAAATGCAATACTTAACTGTAATTTCAGTCACAAACTGGAAAGTCAATATAGGCAAAAACCTATTTTTTAAAATTTTTCTGTGGTTAAGGTCGACATTTTAAGAATTTTAAGTTGTAAGTAAATGATTCAAAATTCTATGAATGCAGTGCATCTTAATCCAGTTTATTTTTCCTGAATGTAGCTTTGAATATCTACACCTTTTGCAGCTAGTTCTCAGTGTGATATAACTGCAAAAAGGATCCAAGACTTAAAGACTGTTTACCAGCAATCCATGGAACCCATAAAGAGGAATGTTGTTTAATAGTTTGTAAATATTATTTATGGTATTGTTTGCCTGCAATAAATTCTTTATAATGTGAGTTTTTTTTGATTAATTTTCAGTTTGAGCCTTTTTGAAGTTAAAGGAGATCTACATTAAGGCACGGTCTGTATTCGGTACGAGCGCACAAATGTTTTGCTCCAGAGATTTGATTGTGAAGTGATTGTAATGGCTGTGACCTGAAACAGCACAGTTACACTGAGTTACCAGTTTATAAGGTACACCAGGGCCCCGTTTCAGAAAGCAGAACTAATGAAAAATTCTGAGTATGTTAAGCCTGAGATGAGGGAAACTCTGGGGTTTCTGTTTCAGAGACCGAGATGAGATAAACCCTAGATCAGTAAGTATGTGGTGAACCTCCTGAGGTTAGGTTCATATTGTAGTCGCACTGATTGGAACATTCTTATCATAATTATAATGTTGGATATGATGTGAATATTTCTGAGTGAGGATGACTGTGCTGTAGCTGAAATGTAGCCTAGTTTGAAAGAGAGTTTTTCATTATTAGCTGCAGTGTAAATGCACTTTGACAGGATTTCATGAAATACAAAATGAGATACAATTTGTTATTTTATAATAGACATCTAAAGCTTTACACTCAGTTTGAACCTTTAGACACATTTTCCACTGCAAAAAAAATAATAAATAGGCTACCCTACTGGGTCGGACTGTGACTTTATCACAGGTCCATGAGTAAACTGTCTTATATTCGATCCATATTTTCATGATCAGGTAGCCGATTGCCACAGGCATTTTGTGCCGTCAGGTTAACAGCTGAATAAATGTAGCCTATTTAAAAACTGAATATAGCCTGATACACCAATAGGAGAATTTCCCCACTTTTATCCTTCATTAAGGAAATTCATGTCTGGTAAATGATGAATAAGCAGCGCTGTATAAAAAGTAGTAATGTTAATACATTGATCCTTAATCCACTCTTGCGTTTCAACATAAATAACCTACCATGGTCAGCGTTGGCACGCATTCAAATTTCTAGCTCCACCCAATTAAAATGGAGGCTGTGCCTTTATTTACCCGTTGCCATGGTGAATCGTAGTATCAGAGCCCCATTGATGATTGCTTCTTTTCATCCCCACGCACGCCCTTCCATCAGGCTCAACATACTCAGTTCATTGAACTAATTCTGATCAGCTGTTCTGAAACCGAAAACTCAGGAGTTTCCCACCTAGGACTCAATCAACTCAGAGCTGCTTTCTGAAACAGGGCCCTGAACATCTTGCATAAATACATACATTAATAATTTCATTAATAATATTTTTATTTAGTTATTTATTTAAAAGGGACAGTGCACATTAATGGACATCTTAGCTTTTCAGCAATATAAATATGCCAGAATTAGGCCAAAGGCTATTTTACATCTGTAGTCCCCTGTCAGGTCATCGTAACACAGCTAAACATTGAATTTGGAAACAATACAACACAATTTAAGGGAAGCCACAAGTTTCAACAACATTTTATAAAAGACATTACAGTTAGCTCTTATGTTAAAGAGCTGTTTAGTGCAGGAGGGTGCTGCATCTAGTACGACAGACACACACATATACACATACTCAGTAAAGTGCCATTCCATTTACATAAAGTACATTTTAGTTACGTTAAAGTGCTATTTAATGTAGTAAAGTATGATCTGGTATGTTAAACATACATATACATATAAAATACAACAGTAATTTCAACAATCCCAACTTTTGCTTATAATGATATTTTTAACAGTGTTAGAGGTAGTGTTAACGAAAAACAATGTTGTAGAATTCAATCACAACCCAATTTACTGTTTACTTGGCTTAACCTAATTTGCTGTTTATACCCACTGTGTAGGTACATTTATACATATATTATAAATTTTCCTCCAAGACTCTTATCTCTCCATCTCTCCACTACATGAATGTGAGCTGACAGATTCTGTATTTGTGAAAAATAAGTTCTCAGGTATGGAGGACGGATCCTCACAGACTCAGAAATAAATAATGAAATAAATAAACATCCTATTAAATGCACAAAAATACAGTAAATAAGTGTAGGCAGTAATTATACAATGAGACAAATGTTTATATCTCTTTTAATTAGCTTCTTTATTTATTCACCTTTGTATTACCTTATATATTTATTGTCCTTTATAATCTTCAGCTTTATTAATTGCGATTTTTTAAAATGTAATTATTTATGTGTTTTAATATTTTTTCTGTTTTATTCTTCCTTTACATTTTCTACCTTCTTCATTTCCCCTTTGGGTATCGGTATTTATTTCTGTCTCCTCTTTTTACATTTCTCTATGCATTTCTACCCCCTTATGGAAATGAGGGGTGCGGGCTGTATCTTAAGGGGTATTTATTTCTGATTCCATCAGTATCTCTCCTCCATACTTCACATTTGCAAGAAAAGTAATGAAAATAATCAGAGTAGCCTGCCTAATTCTTTCTGCTGTTTTAGTGTAGAAATATTTCTTAACTACTAATAAGTCAGTTTGAGTAAACTGACATCATCTGGTGACTTTGTGTCTATGCAACACTTTGCTGCACAGTTTTTTTTGGTGTTGCATTTGATCAAATAAGGCCCATACAAACATCACTTCACCTCATTTGTAAATTACAGCTGATAGTTTAAGTCACTACTGTCAGGACAGCAAAGCACTAAAATCTGCAAATAATATCAAGAATAAACATGTGATGACAGTGTCTGTCACTGAGTTGTCCTGCCTGAGTAATAATAACTATTTCAGATTTGTGTAATTCAACATGCAGAACATTTTTTGACATCCAATTCTTAATTTCAGTGAAGCAAGATATGAGAACAGTTGCGTATCAGCTGTGTATAAATAGAAGTTGATGTTATATCTATGCATGATTTGCCCCAGGGTTAGCACATATATGGTAAATGTGGACCCCACAAAAGAGACGAACACAAGCGGAGGAGGCATCTTCCAGCAAAACAGTATAGCACATGAGGACCTGTTTGACTGATGGGAGATGAACCTTAAAATTATGTTACTGATGCCAACATAATTTTTCAGACTGTTGATGAAGACATGGTATGGCATGCATGGCAGCCCCAATACTTTAACATCTCTCCCCTAGTTGCATGTCTGAGGTTCTGCGTGTGTAGGTTTGTATTTCGGGCCTATGTGTGTAAAATAGGGTGAAAAATGTAATTTCCCGAAATGGATTAATAAAGTAATTCTCTCCTTTTTTCATTAGCCTTATAACTGTATGAGCATAAATGGGTAAACATAGACAGTGTTTAAATGATTTTTTAATTTTTATTTATTTTCAGGTTTGCAAAGGCTCATGCAACCAAACAAAGGGTTTAAAAAGTTCAAAATACTAAATAGAATGACTCTGGTAACTGGTAAAGTACAAATAAACACCAGTTACCAATGAAGCTGTCTGCACTTTATAATTAGGTCATTACACCATCCTGTTGTCTTGCTTCACCATCCTGTTGTCTTGCTGCAACAAATCTACATGATGTCATTGTCTTTGTTGTAATGCAAGCTTCTACCCTTTCCGTGGTTCATACAGGGAACTTCCATATAAAGAAAATATTAGAAGCATCTTTCTTGTCATGTCAGAAATTTGTCCGTGTGTTCAGAATGGCCTTGTACATTCTTAGTGGTTGCCTGTCATCAGAGGAAAATGACAGTCATACCATGACAATCCCTTAGCCTCAATGATACACCACAGCTATTTTCCTTGCTGCAATAATGTAGCTCTTTTGTGCTTTGTAAGTTAGCACTAAGCTTATATTGAAATCGTAAGACTTTGAGCTCGAATTACATCTAAGAACATTGCCTCCTGCTATGACACGGTCTGTATTTCTTTCATGTCTGTCACGGGTACAGTGTAGAGAGGCATCCTGGTGCTATACAGCCACAATAATCCTGGCTCCTGCCTTGCTTGGGACTTTTGTTGTGTGTCACCCCATCTCACACACCGGATGTCAAAAATGAAAATCAGTCACGGGTCACCACTTGAAGCTAGGTAGCATACTTTATGTGGTTTTCCCATCATATTTTAAATGTAATTTATCATGTTATTTTAGCATACTGTTTCCCTGAACTTCAAAATACAATGCTTTACTGTGTGTTTAAGTAAATTGTTAGCATCTGCCAGTTGTTACTCCTGCTGTAGACAAAAGACAATTTTTTTGTTCAAACTTTCCCACAAGTCTGTCTCCGATTTATTACCTATAAGCAGTTGTGGCAGTTATCTAGACCAAGTTATTGTCATTGCTGACTGTTTTGCACTAAGTGTTATAGATACAGTATCAAATATCAATTTTCATGTGAGTGTGTTTTGTGTGTCATCCACAGGGCTGTTGAGGAAGCACATTGCACATTGCTGATATCTTTATCTGAAAACCGCTGGTTGCCAACTCAACTAATGCACCATCTTGCTCGCATTTACAAAGAACTGCATTCTTTACTTGTGCTTGGATATGCACCTGTATGAATCTAAAAAACAAAACTTTGGTCATGTGACAGGAGGGTAACTTCATCCATAAGTCACATTACCACCGTGTCTGTGTGCAGTCACTGACTCGTGAGCCCTTCTGAGCCTGCTGGATGCGACTGTCTGGCTCACAATGCAACAGGGAAAACCAGGGCCTTAGATTCCCATTGGTCAGCAGATGGGTGTGAAAGAGGGATTAGTTCGATGCTGCAGTCTACTCACCCAAAATTGTGTGTGTGTTTCTCTATCTGTATTCAAGTCTATGCATATATTCCGTAAAGTAGTTGGGAATTCGTATCAAAACTAAAACATAGATGTATGCCTTCCTGGGAGCATTTTCATCTGAAAGATCTTGTGACAAAATCTGTGACTCTGAGTTGCTATTTTTGTAATGTTAAACAATGATTCAAAGTTGTTGTGGTGGCGCCTAAGACTGAGGAACAGTTTAATAATGTTTCCTTCACTCCAGAGAGGCACATGGAGGACATGCATGTATTGCTGGAATGTTTTTTATCAGGGAAAATTAAAGAAACTTTGATTTATGATTTTTGATTATATATTTAATTGAAAGTATGATTTCTTTGTTTGCCTTGGCCATTCAATGTGTTGTGTCCACGGAGAGTGATATTTCTGAAATGATGTGAATAATACTGGAACGTACAGTGCAGAGAGTGGACATGAACATGTATATGTGTAAAATGTAGAGCCAGAGCCCTGCAATGATCAATGCCTTTGTGAACCATGCGTTTTGACAGAAAGGAAACACCATACAAACTACCAAATTAAACACCAGGCTATCAACAGTTTTCATAGGGACTATTTCGCCGGTTTAAAATAGTTCAGATGACAATTTTTCTAAAGTAACAGAGAGACTGATTGTAAAAATTAAAAAAAATGTTGCTGTTTAATCTTATAAAAGTTTTTATTTTCATTTCCAAGAACCACAAAAGAAATTCAGTTTACCTCTTGTATTGGAGGGGTGGACTATGAATTGGTCATAACCTGGAGAAAAACAGTCAACAGTCAATAAGAAACTACTTTTATGGCAAAATGCCAATAGAGCCAATGGGAAAAACCCTTTTTTTATAATGTGGTCCCTTAAATAGTTAAAAAGACAAAGGCTTGTCCTGTGATTATAAAGGGTCTCCAAACATCCAGGCCAACCTCAAATGAGTAATCATCCTCCTCAGTGGGAACTTTAGATGACGTGCCCATACTGCTCTATTATGTAGGGCTCTGACAGGAAAACAGACTTTCTATTTGTAGATCCTTCCTTAGAATGTTAAACAAAATTTAACAGAATAAGCTGTCTGAACCTTTCTGCATTGTTGAAAGTGAAGGAATGCAGTGTTCTGTTAAAGGGAGAGGATTTTAACTGATGTAGTTTGCTTTGTCTGTAACATCAGTGAGTGAGACTCACAACATATTACCTTTTTTTTACTTCTGTGAAAAGTGAATGTTTCATTTTCTCTAAGCAAGTCTTGCCAAAACAAATATGAGCAAAGAGGGCCGGCCTTTTCCAGCTACTGCTCAGCATCACTACCACACACATGCTTGCTCCGGCTCACCAGATGACTTACACAAGAATCATGACGAGACGATGAACATGAATGGAGTGGGCATAGGGGTTCAGCTGCTGAT
>JAPMOB010218756.1:0-40085 GCA_029875015.1 Lepomis gibbosus | reverse complement strand
CACACACACACACACACACACACACACACACACACACACACACACACACACACACACACACACACTCACAGTTTAAACGTTATGTCCCCGGGCAATGAACTGTGTTTTGACATATAATTTTTTTCTCTCTCTCTTCTAATGGAAGCCTTGTGTGTTTTACTGTGAGTCATCCCCAAGGAGTGTGCTTATTCCCATCTGCGCTGGTAAAACACGGTGGGGATGAGTGTTGAAATTCACATGGAAAATTTTCTAAAACACTCATCCCATCAAAATATGTCATAATTCAAGGACGTAACATTATAGGATGTGCAATAGGTGGAGGCAACCCACCGTAAACTTGATTTATTTATATTTATGGAATAGATTCAGAAATATTGCAGAATTTAAGCATGCTTCCCGTTTGGAGAATCTGGAATCTGTTGTACATTTTAGGTTTTATCACTTCTTGTCTCAGTTATTGCAATTCTTGTTATGTAGGAGTCAGTTATCAGTCTTATCTCACTGCAGTTAATCCAAAAATGCAGGAATCTCCTAACTGGTACAAAGAAGAGACAGGATCCTCCCTGTACTGTCACTGGTTAGTATTATTATTTGTTTTTAAAGCACTGCATGGATCTATTCCAGGTGAGTTTTACTCGAAACACAAGGTACATTGTACTATGTGTAAGGAATTTAGAAAGATTAGGAAAAACCTTGTTTTAAACACAGGAGAGAAAATTTTTTAAATCAGACTTAGAAAATTTATCACCAGATTTGTTTTTTTCTTACTTGGCTCTCAGGGCTACCGTAGAAGAAGAATACACAAGTCTGCATATATGGAGGTAGAACAGTGACATAAGATTTTAGCACTGAATACAAAAATTGACATTGAAAACAAAACCTGAACTGTAAAAGTCATTCAAACAATTATTGGCACTAAAAAAACGTTCCACTGAAAAATAACAGTAAAGCATTAAAAATTATTTAATTCTATTTTGGTATTTTTTGTATTCAAGTGTGTTTTTCATTGACAATGTTCTGACTTTTTACGCTGACAGTTTTTTTTCTGTGTCACTGGTTTTCAGTGTGGTCTACTCTGAAGCCTCTGACATGACCACAATCTTAGCATTCAGCAGTGGCTTTCAGATATTTTACTTAGCAATATTTTACGTAGCAATACTACAGTGTAGAAATACTTATTCAACATTAACATCAAAATATAGCCTACCTAAAGTATCAAAAGTAAAAGTAATCATTATGCAGAAAGGCCCTTTTCAGAATCATATATGTTATATTACTGGATTCTAATTATTGATGCATTTGTACATTTTTTATTGTGTTCAATTTATAAATATATGTTTATTTACAGTAAGGCAAGCCTTAAGATAAGTTATGCAATTTTTTAGAGTGAAAGATTTTTTATAGTTTTGGTTAAAGTAGTAAAATGCTAGAATTGTATGTATGGGGTCTGGTGCACATGATTTTCTCAGATGGGGGGGCAATCCATTTTCTGTCCATAACATAGACTGTTTATAAGTGTGTCCATAATCACACTGACGTGCGTGTGTGTAGGTTGACGTCAACACGTAAACTGCATGCGCAGAAGAACCAGGAAGAGAAAGTATTGGTAGGCTGAAGGCGATATGCATTAGTTATGGTTTCGGAGGAATCAAAATAACGTGTAAGTTTCATTAAGACTATTTAATTTTCACATCGTTTTGACGAGTACATGTAAGATTATGTAAAAGAGCCCGCGTTTTGCTTTCATTTGCGGTGTTATTGGCATGACGGTTTTGGGTGCAAATGATGCACCGAGTTTATAGACTTTGCTCGTTTGGTTCCTAAATTCTTTGTGTGGGCAGATCAATTTATGTCGCTGACAAAAATAAGGAACCCTGTGGTGAGCGCTGTAAGCATATTAGAACATTGTAAGAGACTGTCTCAAAGATTGGTTGCAACGATTATCGATGAAGCTCTCGTTTGTTGTTATTTTTTGATGAGTCCTTTTGGTAACGTTACGTTACGTTAAAATGTCTTACAACAGACCAACGTCGACGTCTTTACATTGTTTGTTTTGTCTGACCAGCTGTCTAAACGCCAACGACTCATTTTTACATCAGAAACGCATCATTCTGCTCAGCTTGGTATTATTTCAGAAAAGCACTGGAGCTTTGTATCACGTCAGTAAAAGCAGATGGGGACCTTAACTTACCCAAAGGCGACGGTTTGTGTGTGTCAGGTTGTTCCTCACTGACCATCCATCAGAAAATAGTTCCTAAAAACCCTGAAGAAGTCAGATCAGGACAGAGCAGCAGTGTGAGTAGGTCGTTTGATGCAGCGGGACAGAGGATAAGAGCTAAATACACTCAGTTGCATCATACAGAGAGGTTTATCTTTTATTTAGCCTTAACTTCACTGATAAAAATAGGGATGGGGGGGGCAGCCTCCTAATGATCATTAAGTGCAGCCAACACCTCTCTAAAACATTTTCAACAAAAAAGAAACATTTTAACTTCCATGAAAGTAGGATTTATAGCAGGACTGTTGTATTAGAACACAGCTATTAGTTGATTAGTTGATTACTCGATTAGTTGTCAACTATTTTCATAGTCGATTAGTCTGATTTCAGCTTCTCAAATGTGAATGTTTTCTGGTTTCTTTCCTCCTCTGAGAGTAAACTGAATTTCTTTGGGTTGTGGACAAAACAAGACATTTGACGACGTCATCTTGGTCTTTGGGAAACACTGATCGACATTTTTCACCATTTTCTGACACTTTATGGAACAAACAACTAGGACTGAGCAATAAAAGAATAACAATATTTATTGCAAATAAATTTCATCAATGACAATATAAAACATGTTCAATAATTGTTTATTGTAACTCTACGCATATTTGTTGAAAAAAGATTTTATAATTATTTTTAATGTTCTATCTCACATTTGTGAAATCACTCCCTGTTTGGCATCAAGCTTTTGTTCTGCACACAAAGAAAAGTTTAAAACCACAATTAACCATCTGTTTCCTTCAACTTTCACTCAGGAACAACATTTTTTTTGTTGGGCCATATCACCCAGCCATACAAACTACTTGATCGAAATCAGGTCTGCTGAGTCAGTGAACTCTTTTAAGTCCTTTCTTAAAACATACTTTTATGGGAGAGGCTTTACTGATTTTATATGATATTTTATTTTATTTTTTAAATTAATTTATTTATATATTTTTACACATTTTATATTTCTTTTAAATGTGTATTCTAGTCTTATAAGTGTTGTCTTGTCTTTAGCATGTAATTGTTTTTGTGTTTTATTGTTTTAAACTTGTGAAAGCTCTTTGTAACTGGTTTTTGAAAAGTGCTCTATAAATAATAAAATAATATTATTATTATTGATTAATTATAAAAATGACTGACAGATTAAATGAATGAAATGAATCATTTGTTGCAGTAAATAAGCAAGGCTACACGAATGAAATTAACAGACCATGATCAGCTCCTTAGAATAAACAAGTTTTGAATTTCAAACCCTCTGACGAGGTGTCTTGAGATACTGACTGCTCTTTTTTAGCTCTTTTACAGATGAACAGTTCATCCCAACACGAAAATCCAGCATAATCCAAGTGATATTTTTGCCTCAGGAACATGCAATACTGTTTTCAGTGCCCCTTATTTGCCTATTTTATTTTTTCAATATAGTTTCCTCAATGACAGTTACTAATTGACTTGGATACCCTGCCAAGCTCTGACCGAAGTGAATGATTGTTTACAGCTTTTTCATTGTGTTTCTGTTAGTCTCTCACCATTTCATTGCAGTCCTGATTCACACCCTGAAACTCTGGGCACTGTGTGTCTTGTGTTTTTAAGGTGTCGCAGCAGGCCTGACTGCATGTATTTCCAGTCCTAGCCATGTTGTGCTGCCGTTCCTGCCCCAGGCTGTGCTCCCGCTCATCAGGCTACACCCTGGCCCTCGGCCTGGGTTTTGTAACCTTGGGAACCAGTCGCATCGTGCTGCTTAAATTCTCTGCCAACGCTGGTGAGTGACTGACAGGAGACAGATATGACTTTTTGTTTCCCACAGAGAGATTTTTTTGTTGGTATTCCACTGATGTTCTTGACTGCGTCTCTTTGTTTGTGGTTAATTTGCAGAGAACAAGTATGACTTCCTCCCTGCGTCTGTCAATTTACTTGCTGAGGCGCTCAAACTGCTCTTCTGTCTGGCCATGTCAATCAGGGTCATAGTCCGAGGTAACCATAGAAGTCACATCTGTCTGAGTGTGTGTTAGTGTGGATGATGGGAAGGTATGTTTATCCACTCCTTTTCTCTGTTTCTTCAGAGGGACGCTCATGCAGAGAGCTGGGCTGGTCCTCCAGCGCTTCCTTCCTCAGTTCCCTGAAGTGGGCTGTACCTGCTTTCCTCTACTTTCTGGACAACCTCATCATCTTCTATGTGATGACTTACCTGCAGCCTGTTAGTTAAGATTTAAGTATTTAGTTATATTACACCAACCTGAAGGAAATATTTTGTGTGCTATTTATACAATAGGGTTTCTGGGGGGAATTTTAATGCATACATTTCAATTATTCAACCCCCATTAACATGCAAACTACACTTTTTCTTTTAACCCCTCTTTCACAATTTAAAAACATTTACATATTAAGTTTCAATGTTATCTAAATGTAGATTGTAACTTCTCTTGTCTTATCAGCTTTTACAAAATGTCCTGCCCAAAGACTTTGTGTTATTGTTATTATTATGTTAATGCTATCACTCCGCTGTTTATCTCTAAACCAGCTGTTCTTCCTCTTCCCCGCAGGCCATGGCGGTGTTGTTCTCCAACTTTGTCATCCTGACCACAGCTGTACTCTTCAGGATTGTTTTAAAGTAAGTGGCTCAATTGAAAACTTTTCTGTTCTTCAATAGGATAATGTGGATGTTTTTGTGAGTTTGCTTGATCCTTTTGTGCGATTTGTGTAGAAGAGACGTCTTCCATTTTAACCAAATATTCAGTTTTTCCATGAAAACTCCTTTCAGTAGATGAGTGAGATTTATCTTTACTACACTGTAGGACAAAATCACACTTCGGTTGGGTGAAATACTCAAAGTTGCCATTTTTTATTAGTGCACCATTTCATACACATTAAATCTGTATGTTTAATACTTTTGGAAACCTTGAGATTTTGACATGAAATACAGCTCGTGTGAACTGCAGATTGAGCAATTTTTTTTTGTTTCTCACTTTTTCCTTCAGGAGGCGCCTGTCCTGGGTTCAGTGGGCAGCGTTGGTTGTCCTCTTCCTGTCCATTGTTTCCTTGACGACAGGGTCAGGGGGCAGCCAAAACGCCATTGCTGTGCAAGGACTCCACTCAAACCCCCTCTCCACCCCCTCCAACTCCTGCCTGCTCTACACACAGCTGCTGGAGCAGATGAGGAACAGCAGGTGACATGACAAATGCAGAAATACCTTAATAGGTGATAAAAGAAGTACGTTCCGCCATAATAGCACCGCACTCCGGTAACATTGTCAGACTCATGATGGGCAGATGTCAACTATTCCATGCATTCTTGTTGAAACCCGGCACCTACATTACCCACAATGCAACTTGTCTGTGAACGGTCAATTTGGAGATTTGGGTGGGTTTTGCTAGTAGTAGCTAATGCGGCCTAGAGACTGTAGCCTGTAGCAGAGATTAGCAGCAGCTAGAGAGGTGTGGTTTGATCACTTCTTTCTAACTCCACAACGCCAGATTGTTTTCATTTGTAGTCTTCGGCACCCCAGCTGACTCTGGCTCAAGTGACATCATTTGAGGCGACTTATCTGATTTTGCACAACCCCCTCTGGAGCCACATAAAAGCTTCATAAGCAGTACTACACCCTAAGACTTGTAAACTGTTTTTAATGTCTAAAATTGACAGTTTAATTGTTTCATTTAATTTGCCTCACAGAACAAAATATCCGCTGTCTATCTATCAGGATTCAATTCAGTTGTAAATTGATGCTCATAATTCAATGATTCTCCAAACTGCATCCTGTTTTCTACCTCATTTTGGTTTTTCTACCACAAATGTCAATCAGTTATTTTCTCATGTTTCACCACAGTGCTAGTGAATCTTGGGTGTCGTCCCTGCCCGGCCAGGCCTGGAGGGACAGGATAGTAGGGAAGCTTCGAGCTCTGGGTGTTGGTCACATCCTGCTGCTCCTTCAGTGCTTCATCTCCGCCATGGCCAACATCTACAATGAAAAGATTCTCAAAGAAGGAGACCAGCTCACTGAGAGCATCTTCATCCAGAACAGTAAATTGTGAGCAGCGACTAAAGAAGAAATTCATAAGGTAGAGGGCACATGGTTACGTTTAATTCTTCCACTCTAATCGCCGTACTTTGTGGTTTGGTTTTTTTAAGGTATGCCTTCGGTGTGGTGTTTAATGGTCTGACCCTTGGGCTTGGCAGTGAGGCACGAGGCCTCACCATGCACTGTGGCCTCCTCCATGGACATAACATCTACTCCCTGGGTTTGGTGCTTGTCACAGGTGAGTTAACAGCTCCTCAATACCTAAATGACAAAAATGCTGTTTATTATGTTTGTAAAATCTATACAAATGCTGAAGTATAAACACGACAAGTTGTGGTTTTACTGGTGGTTGTGGGCCAGACTGTTGCTTGGCTGGGAGCAGGAAGGACTAGAAACGAATTATGATATGAGTATGATGTAATGAACTAAATTTAACATACAACAGCTTTAGGAGCTCATTAGTGTGTTTTATTACCTTTATATGGAGCCAGGGTAGCTGTTTGCCCCTGATTCTTTATGGCTAGCTATCATCTTCTGGCTGTAGCT
The DNA here is from genome assembly GCA_029875015.1 of Lepomis gibbosus. NCBI lineage: Eukaryota > Metazoa > Chordata > Actinopteri > Centrarchiformes > Centrarchidae > Lepomis > Lepomis gibbosus. The sequence goes on along the minus strand of JAPMOB010218756.1, from coordinate 33,272 downwards.
TTAGATTCAGATTTGAGAAGTGGTATCCATCTTGTCATCTAACTCGGCAAGAGAAGTAATAAGTGTCATAATTTGTGACCTAGTAATCTTGCAAGTAAAGCAAGTTCTTACAAGTGGTCACTCGTCAGGAAACTTGTCATTGTCTCCAAATAAAAGCTGGAATATATGAAGAATATAAGAAATTTAAAGTATGCGTTTGGAAATCTCACACTCTTCTCTGTCTTCTCCCCAGCTGCCCTGGGTTTATCTGTGGCCTTCATCTTGAAATTCAGAGACAACATGTTCCATGTGCTGACAGGCCAGATCACCACTGTTCTAGTTACAGCACTCTCCCTCTTCCTCTTCGACTTCCGCCCTTCGCTGGACTTCTTCCTCCAGGCTCCCGTGGTCCTGCTGGCCATCTTTATCTACAATGCAAGCCGACCCAAGGACCTGGAATACAGCCTGCAGCAGGAAAAGCTACGCGTCATCAACGGAGAGGTGTTCGAGAGGTCCAGAGGGGTAGGGAGCAAACCACAAAAAACCCCACAAAGTAGTCATTAGTCACGCACACAAGCCCACACACTGATTTTCTAACACAGCGTTGATCACCTAATTCCCATGTGAAGCCCCTTCCTCTCCTCCCACACACATAACAAGTTCTCTACAGGAAACTTGGCTCTCATTTCTCTATAATGTGATTTCTTCAATGCAGAAGGAAACCTGATTCCCTGCTATGTAAACAGCATTCAGACTCATGCTGGTGCCTTACCTCACGTAATTTCATTAGGTCAATGTAGTCTATTGGATTTAGAAAGAGGAAGCTATTTAACAGAACAGATGTCTATGTGGACCTTGTGAGGACACTTTCCTGGAGTTAGCAGGACTTTGAGGTGCCCTTTGTGTCTGCGGGTTTGTGCACTGTATTCTACCGCTTCTGCACACATTCTGATTTGCTCTTGTTTTCTGTCGTAGGACGGCGAGGAGCTGGAGCTCCTGACAAAGCCCAACACAGATAGTGAATCTGAGGAGGAGTCTTTGTAGAACTGAGTTATGGCTCTCCCACAAGACCGAAGATTGTCTTCTTGGCTGCAGATAATATTAAGCTGCACTATAGACTTGAACTCTCTGAAGCAGCGTGGTCTCAGATTCTATCAAAGCATTTATTTACCGACTGTCAGCAATTAAACAGTGAATGACAGTGTTGATGGACTGATGAACTCTGTTGAAGACTTCTGATAACTAAGGCTATTGTGTATATTTTGAAATGTGCCTGTCAGTCTATGAGTGCTGTCATTTTTGTAGTGGAAGATACATCAGTGTATGTGCTTGGGAAAAAATTGTCACTGTATTCGCCATTTGGGATCATTATGGTTTTCTGTTATGGATAATAACCTCTAATGATTCCTGTTGTATGTGCAGCTAGTTGACTGCGTGCAGGTGATTGATTGCTTTAATGACCAGCAGTCAAATTTCAGACAATTTTTCAGATTGAATTTGACTTTATACTGTTTGAATTGTTGTTGGCACTGTGTAAAAGAAGTGTTTATTCAGTCAATATTTAAACACTGTGGAAAACCTAAACAACAGTCCAGTACACACTCACAACCTAAAGCTTCAGAAATGTTCATGTAGTTTAAGTTATATATTAGCAGAAATGTAAACACAACACATTTCCATTACAGCTACAGGTCTATTTTTCTACTCATTCCGCATTTTAATAAACATGAACCAGAACCAGAGCATTGAAATATTAGAGCAGTTAGTATGCCTGAATTTCTGAAAGCACAACAAACTGGTTTAAACTTTTAGTCACAAGACAGTATTGATGTATTCCAGCTGTGAAATACTTGCTTCTTTTAAGATTGTTGTCTGTGCCATAACATTTTAACATGTATGAATGTCAGTTGTGCAATAAACTACAATTAAAGTGTGTGACTTAATTTCTAAATATAAGTAACAGTCATATAATTTAAAAGGTGAAAAATAAACAATAGTGTATGAAAATGCAGGCCAGGAGTGGATGAACCATGAAGAACAAGACGTGTAGAAGAAGATAAGGTCAATAGAATGTATTTGGGGATGAAATGATAAACCGACTTGTATCACAACTTTGATTTTTGCTTCCATGAAATTTTCTGCTCTAAATCTCAATGGTCCATATCTGCATTAAATCAATATGGTAATGTCTAATGATGAAATATTAACACAAATTAACATCATATCACCCCAAATCAGCTACATCATTACACCAAATGAAACATTCTTGTGTATAATTTCATACACATTTAAGCTGATTTTTTTTTTTTTTTTTGGAAACCCTGGAGGAAAATCTAGGACTTTTGCAACTCTTGGCTTAATAGACATACTAAAGGGACCATGAGCAGGTGATTAAAAGAACATGTTTCTTAATATAAGATATGGTTGCCTTTATTATTACATGGCCAATAATCCCTAAAGTATTTCCTTTCATCATCTTATTAGGCCACTAGGAGGAGATGTAACATAAAAGACTTGCTATGTATAAGTTTAGACTGAAATATAGCAGGTGAGCATCGATAAGCTGTGCACAGTAAGCAATTCAAAGACCATTACTGGTAGTAAACAGCTGTTTATTTGTCATATAGTACAATAGAGTATAAATAAGAACACTGTATAGCAACAGAAACTTTACAAAAGGAAAGACAGTTTATTTTCATAAAATAATCAATAAATGCACCTCAAATGCAACAGATGTCCAAATAAATACAAATGTCTTCTTTAAACCCATTATCTACAAAATAAAGGTCTGTTCTCATAACACTAGAATGTAAATTTGATCTGGAATGCAAGTGAAGGAGACAGAACGTGCAAAACACTCTTTGTTTGAAGTCAGAAAAGACAAATCCATTAAACAAAAACTAAGTACATAACAGATCCCTGAACATCCAGGCTAATCTACACAATTATTGACTAACCAGCTCTGATTAAAGCTCTTTGCAAATTACCATTACTTGCAGCATACTATGCTATATATATATCAAAGAACCGGATAGGTGAAAGCAACCGTTTTGAGGCTTTCACTAAGTGCTACAAAACATTCAAGGACCTCACTCCGTTTGAGCTAACTGCCTGGTGGAGGACTGTAGAAGAGATTAAAAAAGGTTATGGGTGAATGGAAGCGGGCTGATACTACCAAGCACCGGCTGCAAGGCAGAGGGAGGAGTTAGTATTAATAGCCCTGGTGATAGCCGTCCTGGTAGCCATGTTCGTATCCATGCTGATGGTAGCCATAACCACCATACTCGTCCTCAGGACAGCGCATGCCCAGTGACTGCTGAATGGCCATTTCCTGTCTGCGAAGCTGCATAGAGTCTACCAGGTCATAGATAATAGCCATGGACCACATGGGTGAAGGATACCAGGACTTTACATTGCCGTCCTTCCCTACCAGCAACATGGAGAAGTATTCTGGGCTGATCTGAAAGTAGTTCCTCATGTCCTTCACCAGGGTGGCTGACAGCCCTTCACGCTCCACAGTAGCACTCCCTGGATGGAGCAGAGATTCGGGATAGGAATGACATATTTAAGAGATGTATTTTATTCTTACAGCCATGTTTTGCTTTGCAGACTTGTTTGACATTTACCGTATCTCCACATGCTGAGCTCAAATGCCAAAACCAGAAACCTCAACAGTTTTAGTCCACTGGCAACAGCTCTAGTTACAACAGTCTTGCATAAGCCTGAACTCTGTCCCACCCCCCCTACCCAGTAAGGTTAACGCCTTGTTTAATTTGGAGTTCTCTTGAGCAACATCTGCCAGGTCATACGAAATGAATTTTTATTTTTTTTTTAAATCACATTTTGATTTTATTCGGAGGCGGCAACTCTGTATGCAAAGTTGTATGGAGAGAGAGCTTAATATTAATAACACATCATTGAGTTTCCTCTGGGGAGTTATTAAAAGTGGAATCCAAAACTGCCATGTGCAGCGGGATTTGTGGATAAGGAGGGTAGGTCTGGGGCAAGTTTTTGACTGAGGAAAGACAACTGTTATGACGTGAAACAATTGAATCAAATGTCAGATTGTAGGTCTTAGCATTCAGTGAAATGTAACACTATGTGTAATATGTGTGTGTTTGCTACAGACATGCCTCACCCACAGCCCCATTTATTATTACAGAGAGAGAAAGTTCTTACCATTGATGGGATAGAGTTCCAACACTCCGCCCATATCCACCAGCTCCGTACCGACCAACTTCAGAATGGCGATGTGCCTCAGACCTATGTCACCGTGGCAAAGACAACCGCATTGACAACACACATCAGAGAGAAGCAAATATCTTACAGAAAGAGTCAGACTTCAAACAAGAACACTGTGTCTGTAATAAGCTGACCAACTGTTTTTAATCTATTGGTCCTTCTGCTTATCCAAGCAGATATTACTGTGGTTGTTTATTATTGGAACAGTCCTAAGCACTGGTTTCTAGGTAAAGGGAGGAGAACATGGTGGTCCAGAGAGTCCTGCCAAAAAGCTGTTTCCTCTGAAGCGAGAAAGCCCACATTAAAACACGGGCTTTACTTGCTGTGAGCCAAGTGCTGAATACCAGGATCAAACCTTTCAGGCCTTCAGCCCAGTCAGCAGGACAGGCCTTTGTCTGGGGCAGGGAGGGAGGGAACAGCCCTGGGTGTCAACCTCAGCCAAGAGCAACAGATGAGGGGGGAAAAAGTCTTCACAGACCCTGATCTGGTCCTGCTGATAAGCAAGACAAGCTGTTTGTTTCAGTCACCTGACTCACATATTTGGAATATGGTGTCACAAATGGGTTTTAAGTATGGTGCCTATTTTAAGAGAGATTTACCACATAATCAATAACGATTGACCTTTTATGGTTAATACATAATTTGTAAACGCTTTTATAGATCAATAAGAAACCATTAATAAGAACACTCTTTTGGTTTTCAGGTTGTAAAAACACATTTAGCTTCTGAGCATAAAGAGCAAAATCCTTCTAAATGTCATGAATTATTTAAAGGGAAAGACACCTTTGGAAATTATTAAAAAGTAACTTAACTGCTGACATCAAGTGGTAACTATACACAGATGTAATCCAGGAACCCATGACATCACTTTTGGGTGTGGTTGTAGGTGCAACAAAGTAAACCTCTGACGACACCCAGTCACAATCATCAGTGATGAGCTTTTCTGCCTGATGTTAAAGTTACTCTTTAAAGACACTTGTGTAGTGCAGTAACTGCAGATTTGTTATAAAGACAGAAGAAGTGGGTAGCGATGGGGGCAGTGGATAACACACATGCCTGTGGTGTGAGGTTTGATTCCCACTGTGACACATCCACCATTGTGTCTCAGAACATGACACTTAACCCTTAGCTGTTCCAGAGGCATGTATGGGAATTGTAAATTGCTTTGGATAAAAGCGTCACCTAAATGTAAAAGGGTCATTAATAAACTTTAGGAGATGTGCAAACGCCGGTCAAACTTAGAACTTGTACTAATTAGAGGATAATTACTGACCATTAAAGCACTGATGATGAATGATTTATTAGGCATTTTTAACCTGTTAGTTACAACTTTTAAACTTATTTCAAAGTATGCCTGTGGCACTAATACTCACATTTAGCTGAGAGTGCAGCGTAAGTTGAAATTCCTCAAATGCTCAAAATATATACAAAACATTACCTTTAGCTCAAACATTAAAATGTAGCTGAATGTGTAGTCATTTCTTTCTTACTGCATGAACCGTCTTCAGAAAAATCAAATGGCAGATAACGCAAGAGTCAAGGTCATAAATGTGAGGAATAGGTCTATTTTATGAGAGAGTGCTAGGGAAAGAAGGAAGAGCCAGCGAGAAATGTCAGAACTCTTGAATTTCATAAACAAGGCTGGAACACGAGGTTTAAGTAGGAGACAAACTCCATATCACAGTAATTTTTTTGCAGCGTTTTATTTGGTTTTACTGATAAGTGTCACCATGAGCTATTTAATGTTTACATTTCTCATCTGTCAGGCTGTTGAAATTTGCAGTTTAGATAAATGTCTCCATTTCAGATAAACAGTAATAACATTTAAGTAACTGTGGAAAAGTTGACTAACTGGCAGGCTGAAAAGGCTGTCGTCAGGAAAAGAAAACAGCTTGTTAGTCCCAGACAGAACATTTCTGTCATCTGGGATCCCTCTGCACCTCCTCTGGGCACAAAGGAGGTGTGTAAAAAACTTTACACAACATGTTGCTGTGTAAATCAGCAACTGTTCTCTACCAAATTTAACATCTTTCATTCAAAGGTGATTTAAAATGCGTATATTTTAAGCATTTCTGTGCTTATATTTGATGAGATTATAAAGTATTGTATTGAAAGTAGAGAGATGACAAGAAATTAGGGAATGACATGAAATAAAGCTGCCCAGCCGAATTCAAACAAGAGGGGTTAGAGTCCATGGTTCACAGCTTGTAGCCGCTGTCACCAAGAGGCCAAGAAATCATTCATATTGCAGATTTAATGCACCACTATTGCATCAGCAGTATCATGCATTACAAGTGATCTCAAAATCTCTGCAAATAATATTCTCTGCATGAAATAGTTAGTTAGAATTTGTTTTAGAGTGACTCACCAAGGTTGCAGGCCTGGCTCGTCAGGGCGTAGAGCTGCTGCTGATAGGCCCACTCCTCGTCGTTGGGGGCAGAGATGATGAACAGGCGACGTCTCCAACGGAACCTACAATCACAGAACATTTCAGCCTGGATTTAAGTGGCACTTTGGTGCAGCAGTGAAAGCTCCGTGCTAAGACAAGGAGTTTGTGCTTGTACACTAACATATTCCCATACTATTACTGTCAGAGGTTGACAACACTGAATTATGGTCAAAAACCTGCCAGATCTCAGCACTGTGATCTGGAGCTGGAATTCAGGTCCCCATGGTAACAAAAGACAGACCTGTCTGGTTTAGACATCTCAGGAAAATACGTGATTGTAATGATTCATTGTGGAGGAGCGGGGAGAGGGGGGTATTATGCTACTTTAAATATCCGTGGAACACAAACAGGCTGCCAAATGCTGCTTGTAAGTCCTATAAATTGTGGTCCAGATTATTACTGGTACCATCCAATAACTGTGATTTCCAGATCCTCACAATTCAAGGTGATTCGCTTTTTCAGTGAAACGGTTTTATTTAAGCAAATTCCAATGAAGCAGAGATATTCACATTCAGAAATCCCTTCCATGTGGTTGTTGGTTCTTTTTATGCAAATTAAAAGAAATACTACATGGCAATACTTTTGGGTACTTGAGGGGCATTTTTTCAGGGTCTGGGCAAGTTTCAATTAAGGGAAAAATGCATTCTACGTAAATGTTTTTGAGAATAGTGTGCTTCCAAGTTTGTGGCAACAGTTCAGTTAATCATCAAACATAACAATACTCCCTTTGACAAAGCTAACTGCATACAGACATGGTTTTCTGAGTTTGGTGTGGGAGGACACTGAGCTCAACCCCATCCAACATCTTAAGGAAGAATTAGAGCTGCAAGCCAGATCTTCTCACCCAACAACAGTGTCCATCCTCACTAATACTCTTGTGGCTGGATGGAAGCAAATTACAGCCTACAGCCAGGTTCAGAAATATTGTGGATATATTAACACTCATGGATGTAATGTTTGTGGTCTCCACATAATTAAAAAAAAACTTTACCTGGAAAGGAAATTCTCCAATGATCTGGGCTTGTCCTCTTTCTTACAGACAACCCCGTCTCTCTTCTGCTGCTCCATCTCTCGGATGCGGGAGGAGAAGGTGTCGATGTAGTCAAATACGGCCTTCATGGCAATGGGAACCTCATAGGCTTGCTGACAAAATAACATAGGGAAGGCTGAATTGAAATGTCCACAGGATAAACAAATCAATATGCCTGTGGAAAAAAATCTGGAAGCGACACAAAGGATAGAATTTGATTGCTTAAAACAATGGAGAAAGTGTTTCCAATGAAGTGAAGTCTTTGAACATGTTAGTAGATGTGGTGTAGCTTTTGCCACATCACAGGCATTTTTCACAATAACTTCTGGGAAGGAGCATGACGTATTTCGGTTAATCATAACACAGTATCTCATGTAATTTGTGAAACGCTAGAAAATCTCAGCATGAATCTGTAACACATGCACAAGAACATGTAACAGCCACATGCACACTCTCACGCCTTACGATGTGCTGAATGTGCTGCGCAGCTAGTTCTAACTCTTTCACACCTCCCTCCACTCTGCTCTCTTTGCCACTTTTGGTCTCATACCCACACCCACATCCTTGTACATTCACAGACTTCCCTGTCTCTGACTCTGTCAGCAGAGAGGTGAACACTGGCCCCTTTGATGAATCTGTCCAAAATCAGCTTGGCACATACACACAGGAGGCAAATGCCATGTTATGTGAATTAAAACAGTGTTTTAGTGGAGAAGGGTCAGTCCACCTTCAAAGTTACAGAGAAGATGAAAGTGTTGGGTAGATGGATGGTGAACCTGTAAACAGAGTTTGGAGACCAAACCAACAGCAGTGCCATGAATTAGACAGAAACAGAACAGTTAACTTAAGCGAATGAACCTACACACCATGGAAAAGTATTTTAACCTTAGAGCGAAAGTAGAAAGAAAATAGAAAATTCTGTTCAGATTATTAAAGTTCAAAATCCTTAGGGGTTGTACCAGAACAGGTTTACATTGTTTAATTTTGGGTCAGCAAACTTCCGGTATTAGCCAATCAGAAGCAGAGAAGGGCGGGTCAGCGAGAATATATCCATAAAATTTTAACTGAGCTCTGTCTCTACATCACAGTAAAAACTTTTTTTCATTACCCGCCTGGAAGTTAACTAGTGTTTGGAAGAGAGAGGTGTGTGCTGCAGCTAAGTGTTTTTTCCACCGGTGTTTTTGAGGGCGTGTCGGAGTAGCCACTTGGTGAGCGTTATATGAGGCACATTTAGCTTTCATCCCTGTGATGTCACAGGGATGAAAGCTAAATGTCCAACGGCTGAACTACAAACAAGCTGTTTTCTTTNNATGCAAAATGTAGGCATTTCACAATCCCAAGACGGTGGGTCCCTAAGAAAAAATTAAGGCTAGACTGAACCTGCAACTCCACTGCCCATGATTCGCAGCATCCAAATAGCAAAAAATACCTGTGTCATGATACCTGCATTATATTACAACTTGTCACATTTCACATCATTACATGTTGGAGGACTGTAAAACAGTGTCTCAGATCAACAGTAAATATATCCATAAAACTTGAGAGTTCATGTGTATTTTCTATATCTTTTCCAATATCCTGTATAGGTTTAGTTCAGCATTTACAGTACAGTAGTGCTTTGAGCTAAATGCTAATGTCAGCGTGGTAATATGCTCAAAATGACAAAACTAGCATTTTGATGTTCAGCAGATAACGTTTACCATGTTTACCATCTGAGTGTATGGTGTTGCCATGCTAAAATGTACAAATTAGCCCCAATGTGCAGCTGAGGCTGATGGGAATGTCATTAGTTACCTGATAATGGAATGAGATGACAAGTTGATGGATGCAATTGTATGTTAAGATATGCTCAATCACACAGATTTGTATATGACTATGCATGTATCAGTAAACATATATTGTGGTTTTCTGTCTTTACTGAAGCATTCATGTCATCAGTATGGGCTTCACTTCATTAAGAACACATATTTATTTATTTTCTTTATTTAACTTTTTATGTTTTTCTACTGTTTTATAATTACTAATATTTTCATGATTAAAGGCCTCAATATAGCACCTATAATACTTAAAACATGATTAATTGGGGGTTACAAACATAGTAATACATGAATTTAATTCATGTTTAATAAAATATTTATTTTTTTTAAAGTTAAGGGATGACCAAAATCCATAGAGCCATGCTACTAGCGTGGCTAAAAATGAGATGGTCACATAATATTTCCTGACTTCTTGAATTGCCCCGGGTTGCCTGAATGCTTCCATGAACAATTGTCTGCTGTGCAATGGAGTTTTGGAGGAAACCAGTTTTGTCCTCCATATGCAGGCAAAAGATATCTGACAGATCTCAACATATTCTGTCTAGAAGGACTTTAGAGGATCCAGCCCCTAACTTAGGGACACAGCTATAGAGAGCGAGTTCTTACCTTGACTTTCATGTCGACGTCACTGAGGACCATGTAGAAGTCATCATGTGTCATGCTAAACTCTTCCCTCAGCTCTGTGATCAGATCCTGGTTCACTAAGTCCTCCTGACGAAGACCCTTCATAGGCCTGTCCTTTTCTGGAGACAAAATGAGACAGCAGGGCATTTATTTATATTTGTTAAATCACTCTATTTGACCGTGAAGGTAAATAAACGTTTCATTTTAAATGTTTCTTGCGGAGAAGAGGCTTGTGCTATGCAGCAAGTCATAGATTCATTTGCAAGATGAGTAACAGATTCAATATGTAGTATTATAGTTACACAATATTCTGTGTAATTATTCATATACTGCCATGTTAGGCCTCTAGTGTCAATATGAGAAACGTCAGAGACTTATCTGCTGTACCCATACTTTTACTTTCATGGGTCTCCTCCCTATAAACGGGGTCCCCACCCTTACTTCTTCCACTTTGCTGTTGTACTCCATGGGAGAGGGGTAAGCAACATCATGTCCATAGAAATGTTCAACTATGTTTAGAAGTTCACTTATTTAAACCTGTGTAGAACGTTAATATATTCCTGTCATTTAATTTGTGCAGGAGCTGCAATTACATCATAAACATAGGAGTTTCATTTTTACCACGGTTGTCACAATAAATAGAGATCACCTCCAAAGATATCCTGGTTTGGGCCTCTATTTCAAACACAACGCACGAAACACTAGACACCATCCATACAAATATTCAGTAAAACAAGTGAAATCTAAACATAAGATAATAACTTCTGACAACTCAGCTTTTTCTCTGATGTTATGCTTCAAAGAAATGCGAGTGAAAAATGTAAATATACAAACTTTTTGTTCACGAGACTGTCAACTGTCCCATCTGACAAAGAAGAGCACTTCCATAACTGTAAGAAAGTCACATAACTGTCAGACTTCTTCATGTAAAATGATGCACGATTGTGATTTCCCATGAACAGTTTTCCCATCAAATAAGCCACAATAACACAAACGTAATGTGAGTGTGCCGCTCTGAAACCTTAGGAGTAAAACGTGTTTTCAATTGCTAAGCTCAAAACAAGGTTGCTTTGAAAAATGTGTCTGACAGAACCGTGAAGTACGCTCTGCTGTAAAGAGCAGAATAAAACCATCCAGAGTGAATTCAGGGACAAACTCGACAAAGAGCAGCTTTTACTCACTGAGATCTGGCATGGTCTGATGCCGTAGATGTTTACTGTAGCTGGCCAAAGCAAAGGCCTTCAATCACCGCTCCCTCAACGCATGTGTGCACAACACACGTTTTATACATTATTCCGCACCACAGCCACATTTCATCAGGAATCTAATTTTCTGAACAGTGGAGCATATTCAAGCAGATTACACTCATGTCACTCACATCATGGGTGTACTCGTTGACATAATGTTGTGGTTTTGGGTTTGGTTTGTTACATTTTCCTGCTCTATTCTTGTTTATGCCCTTCCTTGTGTGGTTATTCCTCTGTATTCTCGTCCCCTGTCTGTGATTATGTTTTGTTTGGTCAGTTAATCATTTTGTTAAATTCCCCCTATGTGTTTTTGGGTGCTTTACTTGGTCTATTTTGAAGTTGTCTGTGTCTGGTGTCCATGTCCAGCTTTGTTTCCTGTCTGTGTCTTCCCATTGATTACCTAATGTGTCTCAACCGTCCATGCACCCTCCCTGTTTGTGTGTGTATCTGTATATATTGTCAGTTCTAGTCAGTGTTTGTCGCATCTTCATTGTTTGTCGAGCATCAACATCCGTGGATTCTTACTAGGGGTGGGGGATGAAATCGATACAGCATAGTATCGCAATATTTTCCGTGGCCATATTGTATCGTAACACAGATGTCAAGTATCGATCTTTTATTATATAAATTGTACTTGAGAAGTTTACTTTTTGGTACTATAATAATAAAATCAATTGCTGTTTCAGTCCACTAGAAAAAGAGTTTTCCTTTGGGGGGACAATTTGAAGTTGGAAAATAGATAAAAGTTGCAATAAAATCCAATATGTTTGAAATCACAATAATATCGTATTGTGAAATAAATATTGCGATAATATTGTATCTGGTGATTCCCACCCCTAATTCTTATCTGTTGGATTTTTGAACTCTGTTCTGGATTTATGTTTCCATCTGTGTTTTGGTGTACTGTCTGCCCGTAAGCTCGGGATATTAGTAAGTACTTTAATAAATATTTTGAACAGCTTAAACTCTGCGTTTCCTGCCTCAAAACTCAGCCAGTCCATGACACATAATGCATTCCCTAGCCCCTTACCCTAACCTTTACCATCCCAACCATATACCAAACCTTAGCCCTTAGCCCCTACCCTAACCTTAATCCAATTGTAGCCTGAAACCTAAAAGCAAGTCTTAACCCTCAAAAAGCATTTCTACCAGTGGACACACACACACCGACTTTACAGAAAATACAACAAACAGCAGCATGTTTTTTATGGTTCATAACTTAAAACTCAAACACTGTGATGTCACCCTAAAGTGAGGGAGGGGCATCACTAAAAGAACCACTTGTTTGTATACAGTACATGCCTCACACACACAGACACACACACACTGAACTTCTGGCTAGTCAGTGGAACAAAAGTATAACCGTGTCCTACCACGGGAGGGGGCGGGTGACGTCACCTCTGCACTTTTTCCAGCATTCCAGCTGGATAAAACCTCGTTGTCATGTGGCGTGACAGACTCATAACATTTTACAGAGTGGGTTTGTGTTTCCTGACGTAAACACGCAGTAACCAAAGTCACAGGTTGGAGACAGCTATAAAATGTCTCAACATATGAGGCGTTGCCGAGCTCAAATGACACAGCACATCTCATAAAAACAGCAGTGGTTTTGTTCTCTTTGAACAAGTAGTGAGCAGTTTGTTAAAAGGGAGATTTTCTAAAGCTGTCATAATTGCATTGTGTGTATGGGTGTGATAAATTAACTGTCTCCAGCCTACACATCAGCTCCAGGAGAGGCAGACATACCCCCTAGTTCAGGATGATACACAAGAATGGTATGTATTCTGGACGTGGTTTCCCCTCCTCCCCTGATACAAACCTCTTTACCTTAACAACTGATAAACTCATCTCGCTTCTCACAGACCAACACACACACACATCTTATCACTATTAAAACAATTAAAGTGTAACACAAAAGTACTCTTAGTGAGTTAACACCACAGGATTACATGCACATTAACGTCAGAGCACAGAAACCGAGATCATAGGAATCAGAAGTCTGTCTAGTATCACCTGCACAGAGATGTACACAATACATGTACCGGTTATACTCAGAGCAGAGATTGTTATTGAAAGTGTCTGGTGACATTATGCAAGGAAGGTAGAATAAGGACAGGACAGTAGACGCAACTCCTCTCTTGGCCTCCCTCTTAGTGGAGAACAACCACAGATTAACATTTCCCATGTACTTACTGTAGCTTCACTAGCAATTGTAGCATGTCATACAGGGAAAATGTGACTGTGTCAGTGTTCACAACTCACTGACTACTACTGAGTAAAATTGTATTTAAAAAAAAAAAAACAGATACAAAGGTGTCAAGAATAGAGTTAAACATATTTTGGTTAATTTAAGCAATAAACTATAATATTTTGAAATACAGCAGATCACTTCCTTTGAATTATTTAAATTACACTGGATATTTTACACTTGACAGATACCTAACTAAGTTTATTTTAATTTTTAGAAGGGAGCTGATGAGAGCACAGTAGACAAGACTGTGGTAAGATTACAAGTTAGTACAAAATGGGTACTTTAGTTGGAGATAGTAGAAAACTGCATGTCTTTATTAAATGTAGAAAGTCCTGGATGCTATCTGGATATAATAAAAATTCTGGAAATGAGAACCACAGGATTACATGGGCACATCAGAGCACATGAGCTAATATCAAAGCGATAAGAAGTCTTTCCACTATCACCTGCACAGACTTACAAAAGACTGTGGCTTTGGCAGAGTCAATTATACATTCTCAACGTTATACTCGGAGCAGAGATTGCTGTTCCTCATCAATGCAAAAACCTGTTGCCATTTCATGAGGGTACTTTTTGAGAGTTTCAGTTGACTGAGTGTAGCAGAGTGCTCACAAAATCAAACAACAGCTCAATTTCACTGTGAGTTTAAAACATGGAAAAGCTCCAGAGACTTTGGATTGTCATAAACAGTTCTTCAGAGTTGGTGCATGACTCAGCAACTGCAAGGACCACAGCAAAGGATCCATTTGCCCATCCAGATGCAAGGGCTGGACAGGTTAACGCTGATGCCTGAGATAACTGCCAATTGTCTATTGCCCAACCTATTAGAGTTACAAACAAATGCTATTTGAACCTTCCCATACCGTGATGAGAGAAGTGAAATTGTGTGCTACAGTAGCACGGCGTGTGTGAGATACATACCCAGCTGGTAGTGGTCAATTTTCATGGTGGAGTTGGTAAGGGAGCCAAATATGGTGATGATGGAAACTTTCCTGATGGCCATTTCACACACAGACTCAAGGTACTCATCCCTCTGCTGAACATACATACTGTTCTCCTCACTGGGGGATGTAATCAGCTGGAGGGTGGGAGGGAGGAAGGTTAGAGTGTCATCTATACGCAATAACACACACACACACACACACACACCTACACACACACACACACACACACACACACACACAGTGTGCAGCAGAGGTGGTGTTTACATTAACGTGTAGGCGGAGGATGGGGCATATTTTCCCAGCCTGCCCACAGCACTGCTGTGATAAGAATCTATACTGGCTGGAAAACAGAGACACACAGTCTGTTAGCTCACAGCTGTGCAGCCTGTCAGATGGCCGCTCCACATTTCCCTATTAATAAAACAAGCCTGTGATATTATAGAAAATAAAAGGAGAAACAAGTGAATGATTTTCTGTCCCAAAGCTCAGAGGTTTGTTGACGGGTCAACTAAACTAAACTGGTATTACTTATCCAGACGTTGAGATCTTCTGGCTTATAACTTTCCAGTACTTTGTTTTGGAATACAAACACACTCTTACTGGTGTTGCAGTATATCATAGATCACCTGCTCCTGCTCCACATTTCCAGCTGTTCAGTGAGACAGTATGGTGCTACGTCCAGCTTCACAGCTCAGTTTAATTGAAAACTCTAAAGCCAGTTAAAAGTGGAAGTCAGGAAAAAGCAGCTTTGTAAGGTATTTATGATTCTGATATTTAATAGTTTTGCCAGACATTAATATTCTGATCTCTTACAAGCTAGCTGACATGTTTGGTCTCTTAATGTGCAAAAAGAGACTTAGGTTCTATATTCAAGTTCCAATCATTACTAATGTAAAAAAACAACATGAACATTCAACTTTAAAGGAATATTTCAAAATGTTGGGAAATTATTATTTGGCTTATTTGCTTTCTTCAGACACCACTCTCACGTCAGTATGGGAAATATGAAGCTACAGCCTGCAGCCATTTAACTCAGCTAAGCATAGAGAGTGGAAGCAGAAGCCTTGTAGAAACAGGAGATTGTCCAGACTTGGGGTCAGACGAGAGAGGTACTGAGCCTCTTATGAACTGTGCGTTATGTCATGAACTCACCAGCAGCCGTCTCCTGTTCTCAAAGTATTCCAAGAAGGAGAACAGAGATCCTTTGGGTGGGGGTGTTGGCTTCTTAGTGGGCTTTGGGAAGTCCTCTTTCTCAGGGTACTTTAACAGCTTCTTTCCATTTTTCTTTCCCCCGATTTTCCCCTCCTTTCCTCTACTCCTGTCTGCTTTCTTAGCAGCCTTGTCGTTCTTTTTCTTCTTCTTGTCATGCTTGCCCTTCACCTTCTTGGTTGGACTGATGTCAGTGAAGGTTTCTGTCTCCACTGGATCACTGACTGTTGGTTTGCCGGGTACAAACTTGTCCTCATACTCATTTGTCAACACCTGCACAGATCAATTAATGCTAAATAGATGTCCATAACATTTGTACATCAGTGCATTTCCATTTTTCTTACTAATTAAAATAACCCAGTTCACAAGAATGTTCAATTTTGCTGGGGGGTTTTTTGTGTCTCATAAATCTTTCCTGGCAATTCTCCTTGTACACACAAAAAGTTAGGCAACAGTAGTTAATCTGGCTGTTAGCATTACCAGCACAATGCCACACATCCATCATATTTAGGACTTTAATTTAAAAAGGCCCAGAGCGATATAAACTCTATTACTAAGAAAATAATACTTTTTAACAAAGTTTTCTATATACAGTATCATGGCTGAACAGAAGACTTCTCTTCTCTTCTCTCGCCTCTGGGAGGGTGCACTGCATAATGCAAAATGCTTTAACTTAGCCTATTTTTTTTCACCTATACAATCATCTACATTTTCAAAACTATTTTAAGTAAATGGTTTTAGTAATGATGTTTTCCATAGGTTTAGCAGTGAACCAAACCAAATATATTTTGCAGGCAATCAAAAAGAAACTGGTATACCTAAATGCAACAATTCAGCAAATTTTCATTGAATCACCTTCTCTCCCCCGTTCTTCCTTTTGGTGGGTTTCATCTTGGAGGGTTTATGTGTGGCAGGTACCAGCTTGCGGCTGTGCGGATCTCTGTTGTCCTTGTCAGTGTGGTTATCTCCAGCCGGGGTGGTTTTAGCCGGGTACCTCTCCCTCTCTCTGCGGTTATAGTAGTAAGGATCAGCAGTGGTTCTGGGGGCTGGGAGCCATTGGGCTGTGGTGGGGGATCTGGTTGATCTCTGGATAGTGGTAGTTGGGGTGGTGGTGGGTCGTTTCGTGGTTGTTGTAGTGGTTCTTCTTATGGCGGGTTTGGTGGTTGTTGCTTTGATTGTGGTTGTTGTTGCTCTGGTTGTGGTGGTGGTAGTGGGGGGCCGGGTTGTAGTTGCTATGGTGGTGGTAGCAGTTGTAGCCGTGGTTGGTCGCACAGTTGTTGTTGTTGTGGTGGTTGCAGCCGTGGTTGTTGTTGTGGGCTTTCTGGAGATCTTTTTCCATGGTTTTCTTTCTACTGGTGCATCTACTGCTCCACATGCACAGTAAGGAAGATAATAGATAAAAGGTTTAACATTAGTCCAATAAAGTTTAACTTGTATTGTTGTGTCAAAATGCATTTTCAACTATCGAAAGATGACATTCTTAATCAGTTTAGGCTAGTGTCTACAGCTAAAATATTACTTTCAGTCTTTGTAAAGACTGGGATCATGGTTTAAAAGGAGGTCTTCACCCAAATTCCACAAAAACGTACTTTCTCACTTCTCCTCTAGTGATATCTAGCCATGCAGATTTCGTCAAGATTGTGCAAGAGATGTCAACAGCAATGTTTCTTTCCAGGAACATTGTCCCGTTAACTCTGTTTTAAATCATAGTTTCCATTGAAACCATTTTCTTCTTATGAAATAGCCCCTATGAAAAACATTTGTCAGAGTGTTCCGCGTTGAGCAACGAGATAACACTAGTATTTTTACAAAGACATGTTGTCTATTTTTTTATTGCTGTGAGAGCCACAAATAAAAACATATTCATTGGCCACTAAGAAGAAGTCTCACAAATATACTTCTGAAAATCTGGTAAAGTAAACCAAAATCTGCATGGCTAGATTCCACTAGAGATACAATGTGTTTGTTTTTATTGTCATTTGTGTGAACTGAGCCTTTAAGTAGATAAAGAAAAGGTGTGACTTGTGGCGTCCCCTCCTGTTATCATTTTCAATCATTCCCCTCTCACCTGTAAGTGTGCCTTCCTCCACCTGGCCCTCTACACCTGCTTCTCTACACTTCTGGACAAAGCCTTTCTGTCTGAGCTTCTCCAGCTTCCTCATGGGTG
The DNA here is from genome assembly GCA_029875015.1 of Lepomis gibbosus. NCBI lineage: Eukaryota > Metazoa > Chordata > Actinopteri > Centrarchiformes > Centrarchidae > Lepomis > Lepomis gibbosus. Next base: position 15,313 of record JAPMOB010218756.1, on the reverse strand, counting down.
ACTGGTCAATCACCTCATACATGGCCTCCAGCCTCACCGGGTAGGGGTACCGCTCTTCCACCTGCAGGGTCTTCTTGAGCAACACCATCCCAAACTTACCTGCAGGTCAACACATCGCTAATCAGATTTGGATACACCAGAAAACATCCTGTTACGGTTCCTTTGAGAAGAGAACCTACTTCAGGACCAAGACACATTACTTACCTTTCTCCAGTTTAAGGAAGCTCATGAGTCTGGGAATGAGTGCTGTGTCCAGCGGCTCCTCCACCACCTTCCCCTCCGTGGTGATCCTCCTCACCTTGCCCCCCATCTCTCCCTCCTGATGAAACATGACAACCTGGTGGACATGTCGCTCGGCGAGCTCGCAGTACACCTCTGGTTTCAGAAGAGACATCATCAGTCGGTAATATCCGTCTGAATCATGGGGCGCCGAGATCACCAGGACGCGGTTCTTCCCCGCGAAACTGGCCAGCAGATTAGGTGACCCGGCGCTGCTGGGCATCCGGGCGACCCTGGCTCTCGCTCCTGGAGTGCCCTCATCTTTCAGGCTGTTCGGTTGAGGAGGTAAGCCAGTCTGTCCGGCCACCCCTCTGGTTGCCACAGGACCGCGACCTCCTGCTCGCTTTCCCTGCACCGTCCCTGTCCTGGCGAAAACTGGAACACCTTCGTCAGCCTGCACACCCTCCCCGTTCCAGGAGCTGTGCACTGAAATTGCCGAACCAGTCCCAGTGCGTACACGTCCGAGTAGGCGCTCCTTGGCCGTTGCGCGTCTTTGTAACTGCACCCGCTTGAGGTGAGTCTGTTTGTCGGCTTCGCCTGTCCAGGTTAGCAGATATATCAAAGCTAAACTGAGAACAAAAGCCCTCCGCATTCTGGCGAGATGTCAGATGAAGTAGGCTAAACACTCACTGAGGCAAAGCTAACGATCCAGTGGTGGAGCCGTGATCCTGACGCGTCTTTAGCGCATTTGAGGTTTAATCAATTAATTCCAGATGAAGACATACAGTGTACATAAAGCTGTATCGGCACATAATAATACAGTGATCTGTTTCAGAAAGTCCCTTCTGCTAGGGAAATCCACCTCACTGACGAATAAGAGAAGAGTTTGTTGTGCGTAAATAGTTATATCCAGAACTTCATCTCAGCATCACTTCCGTTTACAAGTATAATCCAAGGAGTTCAGAAGTATAGATAACCTCTGTTACACAAACATCCACAACTTTGAAATAATTCCTCAGCCCCCAGAAAAAACGAATAAAGTCTTTCGGCGAAAAGTTTTGGACTCCAAAATACACTCACGCTTACGTTTACATCCTAATAACTTAATTTATCCAAATAATCCTCGGGCATTGTTTATTCCCACTAAACGCTGGGTCGATCTTCTGGGCGCAGGAAGGGGGACAAAATGCAAGTGATTCGCACAGCCTGAACCTCGCTGGAAACCTGCGCTGAGCTTGCGCCTGTGCTTCTTCCCAGGTTCTCCTTGGCAAAACTGAGTGTTGGAGGCTTTCCCAGAAATGTCCACACAAACCTCAGCCTCCGGACTCTTGGCGACGCAATGGCAGGACCTGCCCCGGGGCTGTCGGTTGCCAGTTCAGTCTGCAGCACCCATTTCAACAGAGATGCCTGCTTAGACCTACAAAGTTTCTGTCCCCGCGCTAGGATAGTTTTAGGTTTCACAAAAGCACCACATATTAGCAAAGCAGCCTACATATCAAAATATGTAAGAAAAGTAAAGCATTTTGCCCCCCTGCTGGCCAGATTACCGGGAAAGAAATGACCATAATCAGACTCAGTGTCAAGTTCCTCCTGCAAAGCCAGTAGAGAAACGCCCCCAGACCTCATCCCTATCCACCACGGTTTTCCCCGAGTGGACCGTTGTTTCCCATCAACCTCCAGAAGGCTGCTCCTTATTCTGGTGCAGAAATTACACATAAACACGTGATTTAGATGGAAATACAGCGCTGGTGTACACCTGAACTTAGAGGCTGACCATGCATTTACTGTTCCCCTAACTGTTTATAGTGAGAAAAAGCAAAAGAGAATGTTGTCTTTGTTTATTGCCAAAATACTATAATTGCAATGACTGTCTTTACTCTTTTATGATGGCTCCTTTACCCCAAATCAGACTATTTCCATTTCCTCTGAGAATGTTTCCCAGTTTGGCTTGTAATTAAAGCCTAAGTAAAGAAAACCACTAGGTCTGAGCCACATCCACTCTCACTGCAAAAGCAAGACACTATACAGTATGTGCCACTGACACAGCATGTATAGCTGCTGTATAGCTGGTGGTTTATACAAAACAGATCACATTTATATTAACTTGCACAAAGTATGCAAAACCAATCTTATATTTCTATAACACTTTCATCACTTGAAATCACATTTTCAATTTTCTGCTGCATGTGACCTTTGTCAGTAACACTGGATTTAAAGTATGTGGAAAGAATAGACATTCCTGGCCAGCCTTTGGCAAAGTGATGCTTTAAATAGTGATAAATCAATTAAAAGTCTTCCAGAATGCTCTCAACTGTGAACCAGCTCCGTCTAAGTCCTCAGCCTAAATCCACTTCATGAAAAAAAACAACCTCCACTTGACCTCATACTTTGTTTTGCCTCAAAACCTCAACCAGGAACAAGAGGATGCTCGTTATTTACACCATCAACACACACTCAGCTACTGGGTTGCATCTAAACAACATTGGACATTACTCGGGTTTATGTCAGAGTCACACGAAGGTTCCCCAGACAGTGAAACTACCATTGAATAGATATTTTTTGGATGATTGAGCAGCAAAAAGGCCTCATGCATCCCATGCTCCTCCCGATATCATCATATGATAACAGCCGCAGGATAGAGAGTGATCGCTCATGTGTTTTCAGCATATTTGGATTAAAGTCAAAAACAAGATAGAGCTCCTGCTATGGTGGGTTGAAGTTGTCAAAATGGGGCTTGGATATGTTCAATCTGTCTCTGTGAGGTGACTTATTGTGCTCTCAGCATTACACAGAGCACTGATTGCTACATGCGTCTTATTCTGAAGTCCGCAGAGGACGCTAAGATTAACTCTGTAATTACATTTGCTGTGTGCAAAATCACTGTGGTCCTCTGCCCACTGCACAGACTGTTCACTTTACTGTGAATGAGCCAGAGTGCAAATCATTCCCAGGACTGCCAGCTGAACCATGTATTTTACTTCCATCCGGACGGTTCTTTATTAAAGACTTATATTACATTCAGACAAACCCGTAAAGTCAAAGAAGCAGCGGCCCACCTTCATATGCAAGTACACACGCATCTCACATGAGGGAAGCAGATGCATAGGCCATAGCACAGGTTTAAGATGCAGGCTACAAAAATTACTGCATGTGGTTTTCACGTGTGCAAATAAATCTGACCCATTGGCCCCGATATCCAGCATCCAGCAGGTCTGATAAATCACTAGTGTTACTTAATTTTCTGACGTTTACAGCATGATTTCTTTTACTCATATCTTTACATCATATCTGTGTCTCTGGCAGCCTTCATTTTTCATATGTTTTTCATTAAAGGCATTTTTGTGTTTGTGTTACTAATTAGGGACAACGTTTTCTGAAATTAGTCCAGTGTTGAGCAAGCACGCTGGATTTGAAAGCGGTGTGACAGGGCTGCAACGTAATCCTTGCGAGCAATCGTGCCTTGTCAAAGTATGTCCACTGAAGTGCTTGTTTTTGCCACTGACAGTCTCAGTTTATTATTATAAGGGGTCTGACAGCGTTATGGAAAGGATCCCTGACTTAGTTAGTTTGTGTTATTGTGTGACTTTGGTGTTACTCAACAACACTAACAAACTTACTGACTGAGGCAGACCAGCAACTCCCGTGTTCTGAGAGGTAAAATTTTAGTTTTTATCAATGGATTCTGGTGACTTTCATGAAAGCAATATAGTGACTGATCTTGGAAAACAAACATTAGCATTATGTTGTTTTTTTGTTAAGTTTAATTGGTAGCTTTTAAAACTGTAGTATGATTGGCAAATATATGATATTTAGATATATTCTGAATTTAAAATAGCATGCTATGGAAATGTGTATACAGTACAAACTGTATGGTGTTCATATGGACCTGGGCACAGCTTAGAACTGAGCCTTTAGGAAAACTTTAGGAAACTTTGTTTTAGAATGAACATTTTGGCTTTTCTGCACCACCTGTCTTCTGTTAAATCCCACACAAAGTTCATACTCATCTGGCTCTCATATGTTCTGTTCAAAGGCTTTCTTAGTGAGTGTAATAGGTCTCAAACTTCACTGACAGCTTGAGTTCTGTCTGAGATTTAGAGCTCAAAAGGTCCTGATAATTCTCATCTGTCACATAAAACAGGTAGTGGTGTGTTGGTGAGTGGCAGCCTGTAACATCTTTACTTTTTACATGGACATGGTTAGGTGGACGGGGCCTCACATTGGAGTTTTATCCCACCCCGTTTTGACTCAAAATGTCTATTAAGAAGAAAACCTGCTGATCAGTCCGATATTAAAGAATTTGGACTCTTATACATTGACTCTGCTACAGACCAACCTTGTGGAAACAAGACACGCTTTTTGAGACACAGTGTCTCACTCCACAGTAACATCCTGACCCTAATGAATATTTGTTGACGCAGCACGTCCAGTCTAAGGCTGCAATCATAAACACGAAGACCTTTGACCTTGCTCCTTGACCTTTGAACTCTCTTTCTGTTTTATCAGCCCGCTGACGGGTCAGTGAGAGGGAAAGTCGTCATATATTACTGCCTTTCTTGACTCCCATGCATCTTCAACCCAAACAAGTGAGACAACAAAAATAGACATTGAGACAACTAGGTGGAATATTTTTAATGGTACAATATTACTTACTGGCCACAAGCAGACATGTAAAAAAACTGTATCCATGGAAACTCCCCTATTTGGTGTATATGATGAACACGTGACTATACAGAGAAAAAATAATATACAGGGGAAAAAATGAAATGCTGATTACAGAGATCGAGAAGTATCCTTTAATTGGTGTCAGCTGTATTCTCAACGTGCCTCACAAGCAGACTGACCATCTCCACCCACAAAGTTTTTAGCTTGGAAGCACGTGAAAGAGAGGACCTGGTTTGGAACTAAAAGTGCAGTGTTTACATTTGACTGAAATAACCTAATTCTCAAATGGCATAATTTAGTGGAGCTCTGCAGGAACTATTTGACTGAGCAATATGTACAAGTTGATACAAGTCAGACACTGGTTTTAGAGTTGCGTTTTCTGTTTAACTCACATCCCTGATCTTTTGGCTCCTGCTGTCACTTTCCAGCGCCTTTTTTCTCACCCTCTCTCCATTGTTCTGTTCAGCGTTGTGTCCTCTGTTTTGATGCTGTTTTTTCCCCCCAACTTCAGCAGAGCATGACTTCACATGTGAAAACACAGAGCAGCTGTGAAAGTATGTGAGCGTGCATGTGTGTGTGTGTGCGCGTGTTGTTGGCTCCTGGGTGTGGAGCTTAATTCCAACCACAAGTGTTTTGCTGAGACCAGAGACCCCCATTCACTCCCATTGCGCACACCTTGTGCAAACTGTACAAAATGAAAACCCACGAGATAGTTAACAAATTATTAATTGTATTGCTTTTACATTTTATGACTTTATGTTGTACATAAAGAGGTAGAGTGTCCGCACGCCCAACAGCAAATGCTGCATTTTAAGTCATAATATGTAAATATTAAAATATTTCATATATATTATTCTTTATGCCGGTGTTATTGTGGATACTTCACATTTTACTCCATAGATTAGCTAAAGCAAAGTCATCTTGATCATCAGACTGAAGTATCATTTGGTTTCCCTCTATATTTACTCCTTGAATCACTTGAAATTAGAGTATGATTGTATTGTGAGTCTGGAACCAGGCTAGATTTATTTATGAGCATACTGCATGCTGATAATCTACATGACAGTATTGTGTGTGTTTTGTTTTTGTAAAAAAGCACACCTATTTGTTTATACTTATTGATTTTTATTATGTCAATCATGGTTAATCATGTTTTAAGGGATTCAATGGACAACAATTTAATTGGGAGACAAAAATACATTGAATATTTGAACTGTGGATTTTAAAAACTTTTAGGGAACATGCATTCAAGTATTTCTCAGTACCAGTTCTCAGGTACAGGATGTTCACCACTCTGAAAAGCTTTTAATTATATCAAACAACATGGCAGACAACCTACCCATTGAGACATGTGAATAGATTTTTCAAGTTTTCTCAGCTAAGTAGCCTCTAAGTGTGTTAACCCACTGATGCCTAAGATGATTGTGTTCAAACCAGGCTTGGACCGATGACCTCCTGGCCATGACTCTATTACCCAGAGATCTGCACCGTGAGTCTGAGGCTATTCATCATGTCAATAGGGAGCCTTTCATAGGGGTGAAACATCATAGAGGGCCTGTGGTGTAGGAGAACAGACTATGAGTCAATCCCCACATGAGGTTGCCCAAGCCGAGGCTTCCAAGCTAATGACCCTAACATGTGGGGCTTTCAAATCCTACGTGTTCTATTTGCTCTGTGGAGCAGCAGATATATTATAGAAATAACTTGTTTAAGGGTGAACCTGAGACCTAAAAGCCAGTGGGAGACATTTATCTGCATGGATGAGATGGTTATGGGCTGAAAATGATGGATTTCTCACACATATGTATGTTTAGGGGATTTTTTGTTCGTTCTTTGTGGATTTTTTCCTTATATGATTCGAGGGTCTAAACCTAAAAGGTTTGGTGTGTGGTACAGATTGTAAAGACTTGTGAAGAAAAAGTGTTTTTGGGATTTGGGTGATATAAAGAAAATGGTTTTCATTTTACTTGACACATCCCTACTCTAAATGTTGTATTCAGATCCTTACAAGTACCAATAAAACAATGTATTTTTTAAAAACCGTTTGTAATAAATAAAAAAATTCTACTCAAGTAAAAATCGAGGTTTTGTTCAAAATGTTGTTACTGTCTTCCTCCCACTACATGACTCTTTCCCACTATTAAGAGTTCCATCCCATTATTACACACTAGCCTTTAACTTTGCCTAACTTTACTAACTCAGGTATTTCCAACTGAAGTCTGTAGGTCTGCGTTAACACTATTTTTAAGAAATATTTAATGCTGAATTATATGAAATTTTTTAGCATTAAACACTTTATTTTCTGCATTCTGATGCTTTTTTCTGATCCAGTATGTGGTGATTTGTTTTCCATTTATGTTATGTTTTCACCATAATGATAAATTTTTCAATTTTAATTTAGTTATAAACTCCTGGACTGGAATAGCTCCTGTGTTTCAGCAGATTGTCTGCTCAGCGTCAAGACTTTCTGCACATTCAGAATCTGTGCCTCATAGGCTATCTGTGTTCTCTGACATGTCCAGAGAAAGGCAGAATATTACTAGACTAACGTCATCATTTAATGAGAAGTCTACCTGCCCTACACTCTGCGGTGCATTACGTTTTTGACCCGCTGGTAACGTTACCCTCTTCAGACCGTTTGACCAACGCAGTTTGGGACGGCATGTTGCATGTGAAACCAAAAGTAACTGAAACACTTGATCAGGCAGAAATCTCACCACAGATCCACACAAGATAACTTCCAGTGTAGCTCACAGTCCCATGCAGAGCAGGCTGCGCTTCAGCTTTTAGATGTTTATGTTGCAAACTCTACCAGCTACGTTACAACTCGTCACAGCTGCCTGGACTCCCTGCGCGAGTGGTGTGGTTAATTAAACACAGCGTACGCCGGTGTAAATCAGCTGGGCGGAGTTGATTCTCTCTGTGAATCTATCTTATCAGATATACATTTGTATTTTACTGCGTGAGAAAATTAACATGTCGCTTGACAGCATGTGGAAAATGTCATTTGCTTGAGTCTGGCAAGACAGCTTTTTGGCTGACGAGAATTCTCGTCACACCCCTAATTACTACTATCATTATATTCTTTAATATTAGTATTATCATTACTATCATCACTCTGATTTTTCTACTTGTGTTTGTTTTCTTTTTTTCTTGTCTTCAACTATGTATATAAGTGTTATATATACAGTATATATACAGTATATTACCAGAGCTGTAGACTTGAGACTTCATCAAGATACAAGAAGGAAACATGAAAGCAAAACCACCTCTAGTAGATTAACTTCTCACATGATGAACAAGTGTACTTCACATCCATGTGATATCACTGTTGGGTGTGGTTACAGGCAGGCCTGCCCACAGAAATGACTGGGCCCCTGAAAAGGTCCAGTAAATGGGCCCTCCGCAAATCAGCTTAACCCATGTCAACGCATGCTGTCTCTCGATCTCAGGGGTTGGCAACTAAGTCTGGCATTGGGCCAATTTCCGAGTCATTACATGACGGGCCAGAACATAGTCAAATTATTTCAAAATACTGGGATACATGTGTGCATGTTTAGCTCAGCCGGTGCTGTGCAGGACTCTCGTTTGGAAGGTTGAAAGAAAGATTCCAACTGACTGTGGATATTTTTTCTCCATTGTTAAACAAATTGATTATAAGGACACTTTTGCACATGCTCACAATAAAGCATGTGCTGCAGTGTCTGCCTTTGATTCGCATTCATAAAATCTACAAACACTTATTTTCATTTCCTTGAGGAAATTCAGGGGAATCCAATCACACGTTTACTAAAGGCTTTTTCAGAAGTGTGTCAAACAAGCCAGAGACTCTTTTGAATGATGTTCAGAACTCCTCAAAGTAAAAGCTCTCAGTAAACTGCATTGCTGCAAAAAATGTTCTTGCACTTTTATTATAAAGGCATAATCACTTTAGAGGAAGTGATTCTGTAAGTAACAGTAGCTGTCATGACTGTGATCTATTTCACTATCAGCCGCTATCAGTTTATTTATTATTTTTCTGCTATCAAAGCAATTTAGCCGCGGGCCAGATATTATTGCTGGCGCACCTGTTCTGGCCCGTGAGCCGCCCATTGCTTACCACTGCTCTGTCTCCTATATAAACACATACATGGCCTGCGGTGCACTTTTGCTGTCCAACAAACATCACTCTTGAGGAGAGGGGATTTTCATTCTGAAACGGGCAATATTTTACTAAAGTAACATTTTAAAAAATTGGAATTTTTTGTGAGTTTTTTGGTTCAAAATTAAATGTGGCTATCTTTGGTTATATTTAGAATGAACATCATTGTTGCTGGACAGCATGGGCCCCCCTAGCAGCAAGGCCCCAGAATGCCCCCCCCTTATGGGCGGCCCTGGTGACAGGTGCAACAAAGCAGACTTTTGACCACACACATCAGTTATTCTACACGAAGTTAGAGCTGAAACAGACTTGTCCACACAGGAAGGTGAAACACGGATTGAATTACCTTAATAGGTACTTCAATCCTATACTTTGATAGATCTTGGCACACCTTATATGGTAAGCACTATTTAAACAGCATTGGAAAGAAAATTCGGTATGCAATCATGGATCAAAAAGATGACTCGCAGTTTTCTCCTGGAGATTTGTACTTGTTTTCAAGGAGTTAAGACTTTTCAGACTTGGCTTTGACCTGCTCCATGTATTGTTATATTTTTAGATTACTCCTGATCAATTAATGTGTGAGCAGCAGTATTTTGTCATAGCTGGGAATAGTGGAAATTATTTTAGCTTTTGATAGTGTCACAATTTACAAGCTTATTGTGCTATTAAATTGCAATAAATATCTAGTAAGAATTGTCAAATGAATCTAATTCAGTCAGCCAACTCTTGTTAGATCCTGTTGCTGGATTATTGTGTAAAAGAAGAATATATATGTAATATATATATATTTGGCTTCAAGGCTCTGCATTATCGCTCCCCACAAGGAAGCACCAATCTCAGTGCAGCAGGGATAAGAGAAAGCTGATAACAACAAGGTCCCCACAAGGTTCTGATTACACAAAAAATATTAAACTTTTACCTCCAAACAACATCTGCCAGCTACAGGGATATATTGCAATTCAGTGAAATGGCATGTGTTGTGGGTGGAGTCATGACCACTACAGCATAGTTGAATGCAATGAGCCACATCCCTAAACTCAATGGGACAAAGCACATTCCTGCATTGCATTAGTTTTGAATGAAGAAGGGGGAAAGAATGTTGCCTGATTTATCTTGAGTATATGAGCAATGCACTGGGACCACACTGTATCCCAAATTAATTCCATGTGCAGTTTTGTTACTAGTATGCTAATGGTTTTAGTGCAGTGAAACCGTGGGAATGTGTGAAGGAAGCTGTGGAGCAATAACAATTAAACGAAAAGAATGACAGTAGCATTGTTTTGTCTTTTTTTTGATGCATCAGTTACATTACAAACTGAAAATCCTTCTTCTTTTTCACACTGAAAGGTTTTATCAGAATAATAGGCAACCTAGATAAAATGTTTATGGAAAGATCAGTTGAAACTTTGATTCCTGTGTGGAAAGTGAGTCATCCCAGCAGTTAATAGTTCCAGAAGAAACAAACAGAATAGAGTGTAAACATGAACCAACATAGAAAATTGACTTCAAATAACCATTCATAGCTATAAGCATCTACTAAGATGAAGAATAAGGAATGCAAAACATGTATGAGAAAATGTGCAATACATATGAAATATAGTATTTTCAAATAAGCTTGCAAAAATGTGGCAAATCAGCTGTACTCAAGAGTCTGTTAGTCATTCTGCAGCACAGACTGGATAATGACTTGCAGGCTTCCATGTTCGGAGAGCACAGGGACTACTAACCTTGAATACAAGCCACATAGACACACACACATACACGCACACATACATACATACACATGGATGCAGCTCAATATTTCTATGTCCAAAAGCATATCAAAATAGAAATCCCATGCCTTACGGAAGGAAATAGCAGATATATAATAGAGCACAGATGAGGACGTTAATGAAATCTGGCTACGTTGCAGTGTAAAGAGATCCAGAGACGACAATCAGATCCAGGCTGGACAGCGGATGTTTTTCTTGGATTTTAAGGTCGATGACGCTTGATAGGCATCTTTAATAAGCCTGTAAATTTGTTAGGCCTCTAAGTTTGTTGAGTCTTTGGATTATTATAACTGCCTCTCCCTAAGTTTGATTTAATAATTCCTCATTGTTTGGATAAATTACTGGATCAGCTTGTTTAAAATATAAAAGTATCTTTAGACATTTCCTCATCTAATCATGTTTGTTTTTGTTTCATTACAAGCAATTTTGATTTCCTAAATAAATTTTTCAACATTGTTCCCAAAATTCCTGATTTACAGAAACCCCTGTACGAGTGTGGTGCAATAAGGCCGTTAATGTGAGAACACCTGCATTAAATAGGAATCAGTCTGTACTTACATGCATCACTTTTAATTACAGACTGTTGCCATTTGAATCCTCTGAAAATGTGATTTTAAAAATAGCATTTATCTAAAACTTTAAATGCAAATGACTAAAAAAGCAACAAACAATGTTAAAGGTAGGGAAAACCATGGTCAAGGGGAAAAAAACAGCTCCGGTTTTGTCTAGATTTATGGGACACTAATGGACTGAACTTGTATAGCGCCTTTCTAGTCTTCTGACCACTCAAAACACTTTACACTGATGGAACAGCCTTCAGGAGCAATTTGAGGTTCAGGTCACGGTCACTCATACAGAGAGAATACCTCCCTGAACTGAGCTGAGAAGACTGAAGGTCAGAGGAAAGGGTCTCTCTAAAATAAAGTAAGTGTGAGAGAAATAGCTCACAGTTAAAGCAGAATATTAAACACACAAAAACACAATTTTTGGTTGCTTAAGGTTGTGGCCAGCATATTGCAAAAGTTGGAAGATCCAACATGATGAAATGTGCTTTCTCCTACAACACCCACTATCTGTCTATATACTATAATGTTCACTACCTCCCACACACAGAAGGCAAGGTCTGAATAACTGATTTTTTTGTGAGTTTCAAGTTATCAAGATCAAAAGTTGCAAACCTGTCAGTCAATCACCCTGTCAGAGACTCAGAGACTTGCTTTAATGCATTTTAATGAAAAGAATACCAATGAACATTCCCTGAGCTGAAACCAACTTTCAGAAAGCGACTTATCTTGCATGGACGTCATATAAATGCAAATATTAATCTATTTTTTTATATACCGGTATACTCCAAGTAAGTAGTTTTCACACTCATTAGGTGACAGTTAATGAGAAGCAAGCTGCTTTCAGTATGACAGCTAAATTAAAGGGAAATACCACGTATTTTTCAAACCGTAGTATGGTTTTGTAGTCTCTTTCATTATTCCAAAAAGTTATGTTATGTAAGCCATTTCTTTGGAAGTGAAAACTTAAATTGACGCAACCAAAATGACATTTTTAAGAATCTATTGCAACGAAAAACTGTAAAGCAGGTCAAAATTACACCAGGAAAACTTTAACTTTGCAAAATATAGTAAAAGTTAGTTTGTGACTCTATTAGCTATGTTTTCCCTTCAAATGAAGTGGTTAAGATGACGTTGCAAGGTTTGTCTACAACTTGTCTATCAACGAAGGTGGTAGGCAAAATGTAACCACAAAGCCCCCAGTGGTCATTTAAAGTATGACTCTTGTCCGACAGGGGCAAAAGATGAAGTCGTGTGACGTTTAGCACAGGAGATTACTGTTCGCTTTCTGTTACCTACTGACAACGGCTGCTTTTAACCAGCACGATCGTTCCCTAACTTTTTAACCCAAACTCTTCTCCTTAAACTTCCCAAGTCATTTTTGCACATTCGTTATTGCTTAAACCTAACCAAACATTAACCAGAGTGGTTAATGATCAGAATACTGTTAAAGCCTATAGTTGTTTGGAGAAATTGTTGGTCACAAGGATCGGATTCACAGAAAACTGTTACTTCACTTCTCTCAGATTCTAAGTAATTCTCTCTTTCTTCACCCGCTCATGTTAAAGAGAGTTTGTAGCTTCACAGATCTCAAAGGTGGCTCTGAATAACAGCCTCTTTGTTATCGGGAGAAATTCTTGACTGAGCGAACATCTCCTCACCCCACACCTGTTTCTGAAAGCCCTTGCTCATCCAACCTTTCAGACTGAGCTGACCAGCGCTGGCCTCCATGGGAGTATACATGGATACGTTTTCAGTAAAGAATTTTAAAAACTCCAAAAATCCTCAGCACTTCAAAGAAGGCTATCACAGCCCACAAACCTCCCTTATGTAGCAGCAATCAGAGAGTGATTGCCGGGAGGTAGCACCAGACTGTGCAGATCTGTTTTTGACAGTCATATTATGGTGCATGAATATGTATGCCCATGCCTGCTTTTTGACATACCGTTAGATAGTAGATAAACACTCCCAGACATGCGTACTATTTCCACAGACTGGACCAGAGCAAGCTACACATTTGACCAAACATGAATAAAGGACATAATTTTATACGACTGAGGTGCCACCTTGATGTTTTCAATCAGCATGTGAAGGGAACGTAGTTCAGTGTGTGGGCAGGTCTATAGTGTTTGAACAGTGCATTCCACAGTCAGGCTTTAGAATAACATTCCCTTTATGCACAGCTACTCGTACAAATAACTCCAAGTGCCCCATCGGCTGATGATCCAGACCTATAGAATTTCATGCACACATTGTACCTGTGCAGTCACATACAGTAAATGCATGAGTCACTGAAGCATTCGTTTGTGTCCATTCTGAAGTGTATAGGTCACAACGTGCACACCTTACCACAAGGCAAATTCTTACACACTCTTCATTCTAATGTATAATGTATTCATTATATAATGTATTCATTATACATTAGTAGGGTTTTAAAGACATTTCTCTGTTTTACTATGATCCATGATACAGTTTTTACAGTTAGTTATACTCATGTTTTTATCCAAGTTTGAATGAAAATAAATGTTGCATAAGATGATGTGTTATTTCTGCACACAAAGGGTGTTTTGATGTTAAAATTAAAACTTGCATTACTGAGGAGGATCAGATTTGGACATATATCAGATTTCCAAATGCAGAAAGTGCCCTTAATGTAAAAACAAACAAGCAAAAAACAAAAACAGCTTTTCTACATGCAGATTCTTATCTATATAACATGATGTGTTAATGGAAACAGTAAAACATGCTAAATTTCTCCATAAGAAAAGCACATTTCTCATCTAAGTTAGATTAGCATTCGCCAAACAACATGCTGGAGTAATTGCTGGAGACTGATTTTATATTTATGTCCTGAGAAAAGAACATGTTTGTTTTTTTTAATCACTTTCAGAAGGGTTTGATACAGTTTGTATTGCTAATTAATGTAGTTCAGCTATGAGTATTTGATGTTTACCATTTGTGAAGAATGGTTTATCTGATTTTGTTGATAATGTGATTAATTTTTAGCTCCAACATGTTTAGTGTCACTTTTTTGTATAATGAAATATTGTGTCGTGATTTGCACATATTGTACAGTGTCAGGCAGCTGGACAACAGACTGATGTACAAGTGACCAGTGGCTGGTACAGAGATGCAAAGCTTTCCTGTATCCATCTGCAGTGTATGTGGCTCCTTCATGGCTGGCTCTCTGCAGTGCAGCTCCCAACCACAGCACGCTCCACCAAGGTCAGTGCTCAGGTGTTTGAGGTGAAACAACACACAGCTGTGGCTATCTTACGTGTGTCCCTTCCCCCCTGCATTAACACCCAAATACACACACATTACACTACAGATGTATATACTGGATAAACTCAGAGTCTTGTACTTTTTTATACTTTTATTAGAACTTCCACACAAGGGTGCTTAAGTAGGTCATGAATGACCTTCTCAACTGCAACACAGTCTAAATCTGTTCCTGGTGTGTTTTGAGTTGAAAAATGTCTCCAGTTGGAAAGCACATTAACTTATCTGAGGAAGTAGAAGAAAGGTATTAACATCCTGTCTGGTGCACTGTGTCCTGAGGCCTGGGCAAATCTGTTAGTCAAGTTTACTTTGGGGAGGATTAAGGATGAGAATGTTTGCTCACTCACTAAGCATGGCTGGAGTCCTCCAGCGTCTCCACTCACCCCAGCTGGCGTCTCCCCGGTGCCAAGTCCCCCTGTGACTGAAAGCTCTGACGAACAGTGGGCACCAAAACATCTCTGATGTCTGGAGTAGACTGAATAGAACCCTAATACCACACTGAAGGTCTTATAAAAGATCCGACTCACAGGCACGTGAAACTGGCTACTCCTCAACACCACACACATACACAAGACTTGCAGATTCACTTGTGCAAACACACACACACACACACACACACACACACACACACACACACACACACACACACACACACACACACACACACA
>JAPMOB010218753.1:0-28888 GCA_029875015.1 Lepomis gibbosus | reverse complement strand
CCTCCGCGGGGGCTGGGGGGGCGACTGGCGACAGGTGGCTTGGACCCCGTTTACAACTGCTCGCAGTTCTAGTTTAATTTAAATTTAGTCAGAAACTCTTGGACTTTAATAGCTCCTGTGTTTCAGCACGTTTTCTGCTCATGGTCAAAACTTTCTGCACTTTCCCACATATGTGTTCTCTGACATGTCCACAGAAAAGGCACAATATTACCAGACTAACGTCATCATTTAATGAGAACTCCACCTGCCCTTAACTCTGCTGTGCCTTACTTTTTTGATCCGCCGGTAGTAACGTTATCCCCTTCAGACGTTTGACCGACACAGTTTTGGACTTCATGTTGCATGTGTAACTGAAAGGAAATGAAACACTTGATCAGGCAGAAATCTCACCACAGATTCACACATGCTAACTTCAGCAGCTCACAGTTCCAAACAGAGCAGGCTGCGCTTCAGTTTTTAGATGTTTATGTTGCAAATCTCTACAGGCTACGTTATCACTCATCACAGCTGTCAGGACCATTGATTGAAAAAGGTCTGGATTCACAGCACGAGCGGGTTCAGCTGATTACTATCACAACGTACGCTGGTGTCAATCAGCTGGACAGAGGTGATTCGTTCCGTGAGTCTATTTTATCAGTTATTACATTTGTATTTCATAGCGTGAGAAAATAAATGCGTGGCTTGACAGCGTGTGAAAAATGTAAAAAAAAAAGCTTTTTAATTGACAAGAATTCTTGTCACAATGTAATCTCGTCACACTGCTGCTTATGGTTGGCATTTTTTCAGGTATAGACACTGAACGTATTTACATTCAGTAATCTCTTTATATAGTCATTTTAATTGTTGGTGGCAGGGTCCGCCATTCCTGCCTTCATACACATGAGGGATTTACAAAAACGGATGCAGCATGTAAAACAGCATTATTTGTAATTTTCTCTCATTGATATCAGCCTCACTGTTAACTGTTATTGTTTAAAAAAACAATTCAGACATATACATCCCTTTACATTAATCTGAGGGCAACTTAATATGTTGGCTTCATGTTGGCACTTTTATGTAAAAGTCTCGATGGCAATCTTCCTTTTAAAACACGAGGTAAAAAAAACAACAACCTCACATCCATACTCTCCCTATATTCTCAAAGTTTGTTCACGTCGGTTGCATGGATGAATAAATGAAACACTCTACATACAGCATCCGAGCAAAGAGAAATAAAACGAGTCCCAACTTAACATGCTGTTGTTCAGTGCGTGTACATGTCCGATATGAAAGAAAGGCAGCAGAATTCACTTTATAATTACATTAAATGATGTAAAAATCTATCAGTGGATTCACTTTAAGAAGCGGAGGGCAAGCGCCCCGCATGCTAATGATGGTCATTAAAGCTACAACGGCAAAATCAGTGTTGAATCCATCAGTGATGCAGCTCGAGAGAGAACAGTCTTCTTCCTTATTCTAACATTTTTAACTCACTCTGTCTGCTTTTGTCTCTCTCTCTCTCTCTCTGTCTCTCTCACATCAAGTATCGCCCGAGCATTGTGCCCATAGAGGTGCTGTCATGTCTGAATGAAGATGTAAGGAACATTAACATAAAAGACACCTATGTCTGAATGAAAAAAGATAAAGGAAGGCAGTAATGTTATTCCATGTCTGAGAGGGCCATGTGTCCCTATACCAGATACCCTACACCTGAATTAGACCTTAGTAACAGTTAGACTGTTCGTGATGTAGCCACTGTCCCCACGGAGCTGCTCTGTCTCTGAATTTTATTTGCATTCACTTTGCTAAAGGAATATACAATCACATGGTGTGAAACAGCAAGACTTTCAAACAGCTGAGGACAATAATGACACACACTAACCACCTAAAAGCTAGAGAGGAGGAACTCATCAAATCATCTGACATTTCTCTTCTCATAAAAGTAAATTTGTGTCACCATGGCAACTGCAGACAGAAATGGGAGGCAATCATTTGAGCGTGCAGGAGGGAGCGAGGCCTGCATTGCTTTCAGCATATTGCGTGGGGAATTTGCTGTGTTACGATGAACAATGTGCAGATGTTTTCTCTGTATCAGTTTCAGTGTGGGCTGCCGCTTGTAGAACAAGTCAGCCGCTCTGTGACAATCTGACTCGAAAAGAAGCACACCAGGCTCATTTTGTTTGGCTGATTGGATTCCCCCAGTGACTAACGCACAGCCACCAAGACATCAGACAAGTTTGATCAAGTTTTGATGTGATCCACCGATGTGAATATTTGCCCAATGACTGCTGTTTTCTTTTTCTCTTCCCTGAACGGCGCTCGGCAAAGCTAGCTCTTGTCTCATTTTAATTGGTTCAAAAATAAAAGCAGGCACAGAGAATGGGACGAGTTGAAAGTTGAACAAAGAAGCTCGGAGAAACGTTCTGCGTCTGATCCTCTGCTTGTAATTGTTTCAGACTTTTTGGCTGAGAAATCGGAGGAGGCCCCTGTTCTTTCAACAATGTTTTTCGGGGAAATCAGTGAGGGTGGCTGCAAGGATTCTTTTGCATCTTTCTCTCTCCCTTTGATAATTCTTTCCAGCTCCTCGGGCTGAATCTCATTGTTTTAGGATTTGAATCCCTCTCCACCCACCGTTCATTAGGCCTACCAGCACAGTGGCATTAATCTGCTTTTTGTGAATAATGAAGGCCTCCATAATACTCTCACTGTACATTACATCCATCTGTTATTCTAACTAATGACTTACGACATGCTGCAGTCGTGCCTTACAGTAAGAGATACCACACAAACAAGTCTGTCTCCAACACATCAGTCATCCTTCCAGTATAACTCACACATGACAGTGATAAGTGTTGTTTGGACACCAGTTCCCACAAGGCACTAGGAGAGTTGATGAAGCTGAACCAGGAAAAAGACAATACATCACTGTGTCTTTGCTTACCCGAGGCTAAAGAGAAGATGTCCTGCTAACATTACAGGACAAGAAAGTCATCAGAATGTCTTGATATACATAAAAAAACAAAAGCATGAAAGTCAAGAGGCTTCTGGATGACATTTTAGAATCATCTCCCCACATTACTTTACTTTATCATTTTTCTTTTCTGACATTTACTTTTTTTCATTGAAGTGCAATCAAAAGATGGATGTTGAGTGGGAAATCTCAAGAGCCTGTCAGCTTGAGGGCAATTGAATCCACACTTTATGATGATACATGAGTGTAAAAGTTTGCAAGTCTGTTACAAATATGGATGAATCATAACAGGAATGTAGATGGAACAGGAAAACTGTCACAGTAGAGAATGGAACAAATGACTGTATGCTTATTTTTCTAACTGAATGAACATATTGTTTTTTTTCCAACATGTCTGAGGCTGATTGTCGTGTGTGTCAAAACAACATAAAACAAAATTGCCAAAAACGACCGTGTTGGCAAGTACCGTAAGTTAAGTTGGATTTAAATAACAGTCCCTCCAGGATTTTGCAATGTTACGATCGCAACTATTAACACAAATTCAACCAATCCACATGAAGCGCAACATACAATTTTGACCAATCATTTCAGCAAATGTGACCTATCATTGCCATGTATCGCAAAACGTTGTCATACGTCGTCCTCTCACTTCCTTGTTTACAAACCGCAGCAGACGTGTGATACCAACGTCTCACATTTGCCCACCAAAAAAAAAAAAGGAGCGTGAAAAACAGTATCTGGATCTTCTTTACCAAAGCAGGGGTAAACTGTTTTGGAATTACATGCAGTATTGTGGTCACTCATAAAAGAAAATCGTTTATTGACAAACCATTTGCCACGGCAAAACATATGCGGAGAGTGGCAGAAAGGCACCGAGCATGTTAGAGGAGACAAATCACTGTGACGCAGGATGTTGCATCCCGGTCAGCTGCAAGCACTGAAAGAATTAAACTAAGCTGGTTTCAATATGCAGAGTTAGGGTTAGGCCCGCAAAATCCTGCAGGGACTGGTATTGATTATAAAGTAAAGAAAATCCCACCTACCTTTGCAGTTTTCACTAATTTCACAGTATTTCTTAAGGAAGCTTAAAAAGGCCTAATTCCCTCCCTCAGTTCTTCAGCTTTTACAGAGGAGCAGAAAGCGGGTGATTAAAGCTGCTCAGAAGATCATTGGTACCCATCTCTCGAGCATCAGTGATATCGGTGAGGTGAGGTGCCTACAGAGCCCAAAGGATACTAAAGGACAGTACCCACCCAGCCACAGCCTGTTCACCCTGCTGCATTCTGGGATGAGATATAGAAGTTTCTGCTGCCACACCACCAGACTGCAGAACAGCTTTTCCCCCCAAGCTATCAGACTCTAATTCACCCTCAGCACTGCTCCACTGAAGTCACCATGGCAACGGCTTCTGTACACAACTGTAGCCTATTTGACATAAGTTAAAATGATCGGCTACAACTTTACCTGATAGGCCTTCATCTAGTTTTGCGGGGACGCTCTGCCATGCAAATTCCGTCCCGTTGATGTCCTGATAACTATTTAGTAAACAGTTATAGATTCTGATAACTCCAAACAGCGAGGATCAGTCCCTCTTCCAATGATTTGTGCTGCGCATCACGTACAAAAAGTTCAAGACAATTCAACTTTAAGTTGAGATTTACAAAAAATATTTTTATTGCTACTGTGCACCTAAAGTACTCACAGTCTTTACAAACCATGTTATTGCACTTTTGTGTATATAGCAGTACATTTAAATTAAAGTGCACAATACAATACTTTTGAATTCATCATTAAATTTTGCGCATAAAAATGCGATTAATCGCGATTAAAGATTTGAATCATTGCCCAGCACTAATTTGAAATATTAAAGAAATTGATCGACATTTTGGGTTCATGAGAATTTACTACTAGGCTATGGCCAGCAGCCGGTTAGCTTTGCTAAAGGTAAACCAAGGAGCCCATCACATGCATTTTTTGCAGCGACTGAAATATTCAGGATACTTGTTTTATTAGTGAGCTCTAGAGTTGCTGGTAGGCAGTAACCAGCTGGTGGTGGCTTCATATTGACCGCACAGACATGAGACTGGTATCACTCTTGTCATCTAACCCTTCTGAAGACAGTGAATAAGCAACATTAGCAAACATAACGTAACTTTTTAGCCTACTGTAGCTAACTGTTTTGGCTTTATGGCACATGTATTATTTTGGTTCAGTCTCTGCCTTATCAACATTGCTTCCAGCAGCAGCAGCAGCTCTTCTTAGCTCTGATAAAACCACTGGACAGGCACAATTAGAGACTAGCTGGGGTGACACACTGGAGCATTAGTAGAGGACTTGATGGAAACCAAAATGCGACTCCAAATGAGTGCTAATTTCGCTCTGTGTGTGTAAATAAACAACTATTTGCTAAAGCATTACAACTTTATAATTAGCAAATATGTCAAATCAGTGTGTCTGTCAGATTGTTGGGGAGTACCTTTGCACTCAAATGGCCAATAACATGTTGATTTGCTGAAGTTAACATAAACAAAACATAAGCCATTACGTTTATAGTCTGATCTCTCCTCTAGCCACTTCCTGTAACTGGATATCCCGTTGGGTAAGTTCATCTTTTCTTCTTTTTCCCCCCCGTTCTCTCCACCTCAGCTCTTGGACCTGTAGATAGAGGTCTGCTCCTCCATGTAGTGTGCTCACAGACAGAGACAGAGTGATTGCTTGACAAAATCTTGGTTTCTTGGCTTCCCAAAAATGGATCAAATCATCATCACATGGAAGAGGAAGTCTTGGACCACATATACATTATCCAACATGCGTTAGCTACACCAGAAGCCCAGAAACACGGCCATTGACCCCAGAGGCTAAATCATCATTGTCGTTGAAATTGGTTCTGACCCAACAAGTCTGTTTGTGCACACGGAACATACAGAGGCAGAATATAGAAACTAAAGAAGTTTAGTATATTTTAAGAGACGACTAATTGACTCCAGCTAAAGTCTATGAATAATTGAATGGACACTTGTGATTACCTTCAAAGCCATAGTAAATGTGACAGAGACAGAATGATCCTGTCACCGTATAGTTTTTTGCTGTGCTGGACTGGGCTAAGCAGGAGCCAAGAGGATATTTGATCCTTTGAGTGGAAGCTTTGGGACTGATCCACAGAGGAAGAGCTGGATTGTGGGGATGATCCATGCTCAGGCGAGGTGAAGATCCCTGCTGAGCCACCCAGTGCTTTGCCTCAGCGCACACATACTGAGACACTGATGTGAATATTATGCACAATCAGAGGCACTGTAAAAACACTCAAAAAGAAATAAAAGCCTCAGAAAAAAACAGACAAAACACAAAAGCAGTTTGTGTGGCACTACAAGAAACCACATTAATGTAACAAAACTACCCTTAAAAGTACATTATAGGTCAAGTGAAAATTTCTACTCCCTTTAGTCTCTTGTGTATTTTATAACATTAGAATTTTAACCAAATAAGGAGAATTCTTTGCAGTATCGTCATTCGATGTAAAACCAAATATAAAACGAGGTCAGTCTTTATGGTCTGGATTTCACAAATCAGTTCTGTCTCCCTGTCCCACCTTTCCAGCCCCATTTCGTTTGCTCAGCCCCCTCGTTGCCTTTTTCCCTTCATCCACCAGGTGCCCTCAGACTTTCGCTTCTTTCCCCATCATCTGACTGCTCCATCCATCATCACACCTGTTCCTACTTCTCTCATCTGCTCCGCCTTCCCCGCCAGCCTCCTCACCTGCATCACATTTCATAATCAGCCAGTACATATTTTGTCTTGTGTTTTTACTTTTGAGCTTTTGTATCCTGATCTTCAACCAAGTCCAGCTGCCCTTGATTTAAACCTCCTTTGGATAACTAAGACCTAGATGACTGAGAACGTTCAAAGACACATACCACCTAAACGCTGATGGACAACAGTGGTTATGTCTTCACTTTTGGATCAAAATTTTTACGGACAGTTCAGCAGTCACTGGATATTGATCCGTCCCTACCAAATTCTATGCCCTTGTACAAGATGGTAAATAATCATGGAAACACTGCACAATAGCAAAGTCATTATAGGCGAGTCATGCTACTCTGCAGCCATCTGGGCAACGCCTTCGGACAGCTATTTCGGACTAACAAGACCAGGCTCCTATCTGAATGAATGGGGAGAGAGCCAGAACAGGACATAAAAACTACATGAATAGAATCAGCAGTAAAATGTGATTAAAAATCACTGAAAAACTTTGACGACTTTGCCCCAAAATAAGGTTTACACAGTAGAAGAATAACAGACTCTTGTGTCAGTGGAACCATGCGATTGGCTGAAATATGTTTCCTGCTTTGGCCGTTAAAAGCGGATGACTGGCTTTCTGGCGGGAAGGTCGGGATAACTGCTGACAATTGTCAGGGAGCAAATAAATCATTACACAGCCTTCCTAATGAAAGTTTGTTTTATTAGAAATACCAGCATTTTAGCCCAAATTTGCCGAAATGCAAAAACACAGGGCTGCCCCTCCCTAACTTTAGACAAGCCAGACACACAATACAACAGCCGAGAGAGAGAGAGAGACACAGAGAGAGAGACAGAGAGAGAGAGCGTTGTGGCGCAGGTAAGAGCGGCTGCAGGAACCACAGAGACATTAGTTTGTATTAATAGTTTTCCTACTGCACAACCTATCAGATGTGTCAACCTTTGAATTACCAGGAGGGCTGAAGTGTGTGTGTGTGTGTCACAGTGAATCTCACTTCTGCTCTGTGTGCTTTCTATTTCATAATGGCCTCATTGGCTGCAAGGGCCCTGTTATAATAACATACATCAAACCTGACATGGAATACATGCAAACAAATCATCAGCATGTGCAGCCTGTTTATACACACACACACACACACACACACGCAGGGACAGTGCCCATGTATCTCATTTTATGTGGTGGACCCGATAGATCACTGGTTAGGGGGGCACAGCACTAACTCTGGTAACCTCCATCTTTATTATCAGCTGCATCATGGGAGCAGCAGAGGGAAAGGAAATACTGATAGAAGAAACTCTCATACACACATATACACCATACACACACACCAAACAGATCTAACTTGGATATACTGTGCCTAGCCCACACACACACACACACACACACGAATCAAGCCAATACTTAATCATTTGGAGGCTGTTTCTATTGGGCAATTGATTGTCCATGCAGCATTCTGCTGTTAAACAGGATAGATGCTCCAGTCATAAATCAATAGTAAATATCAGCTTGTGGGAGGACGGGCAGGCACACACACACATACACACACACACACACACACACACACACACAAACACACACATCTGTTCTTTCGCCTTGCACTGCCTACTGTATTTTTATTAGAAGGGGGATTAAGTTATTTGTCAGCCACATTTGCTCAGTGTCACAGTGTAAATAATACAACACTCTGCGTCTGTAGGAGTGTGTGCATTAGAAAAAAGCCTGAATACTTACACACCTTTTATTGGCTGGTCAAAAATGGTGCTTTAAAAGAGGTCAAATCATCACTGTCAGGGAAAAACCTTGTCTCTCCATGTATATTTCATGCTCTCAAACTATCTCACAGGATTAAATGTTCCTTCACAAGTTGAGAGCATTTTCCATTCCCCCGAGGCATATCATGAAACCCTTTCAAAATTTATCGGATATTATCATAAATGCACTGGCCTCCAGCTGAAACAAGGTCCTGGAGATATGAGGTTTTTACCTGACAGTAGTGAAATGCTTGCCTGGCGGAGTCGGGATATCTCTTTGTGGCTTCATAAAGTTTGAGCTCACTTTTCTCCAAAGTATTTCAAAGGTGATGTGGAAAATCTTTTGCGCTCTCTGATTTGGACTCTGCATCAGGATCAGAGCGTTCTCAGACGTGCTGTTGCCTCAGTCCATTTTAGCTTGTCTCTCTGTTTTTTTTTCATCTCTGGTTGAAGATTATCTATGGTACAGAAGGTGTACGTTTCAGTTTTGCATGGTGTGTGATGTGGGAAGCTGATAGCCTGAAGGAGGTCTGGTCAGGAGACAAACTTCTGTCAGAGTCTACATTTTTAATGTGAGACAGAAAAGTGATGACGCAGGGAAATACTTACATACCACTTAAAACAGACTATTTCTCTTTGTCCGTCTCAGCCTCTCACATGTAAAACTGTCTAAGTACGAAATGTTACCAGAAAATATTATTTGAAAATAAATACATCAGCTGCAATGGATAATATATTGAATACAGATCTCTACCTCTCTCTACATCTAGTCTTAATGGATAATTCTGGTACACTAAAATCCGGGTCTTATTTTCACAGTTTTGACCATCATTCATATTAGTAATAACATTTCACTCACCAAGTTAATTTCTGAGATATGGGAAAGATATCAGCTGCTAGACAACAGATGTGAAAATAACCCGAGGGCTCCAGACAAACTTTTCCACTTCTACCCATTTTGTCAGTTGGTCACACCAGTACATGATTTGGATTTTGTCTTCTGTCTGACTGCTTAAGCTGCTGATGCATATCTCTGTTGTTTTTGGAAAACAAGCTACCCAAGTGGCTGCAGAGGACCCCGCCCCCTGGGATGTCTGCCGGTGGTGGTGGCCAATCTTTACACCTTTTAAGAGCAAAACATGACTAAGTGTAGCTTTTAAGCTACTTTTTATAGGTGTCCACAGAAGAGAGGGAGAGTTTAGGACAGCTTAGGAGCCACAACTTTGAGCACACAGCAGGCTGTCGTCCAGAGGAACAACCAAAAAACCCTGATACGAGGACCTTAGAGACTTACTGGTAATGTATGGCTGCAGTAATCTGTAAGCTGTGGACCAGGCAGAGCTCTATACATCATCACAAGAACATTGAATTGAGTTCTGAATTTAAAGGGAGCCAGTGAAGAAAAATCAAGAGGTGTCACATGAGACCTTTTGGAGTACCCAGTGAAAAGCTTAGCAACATAGTTTTGGACAACTTGTTATTTTTCTAATGCCTGTCAAGCGGGAGTGAAAATAGTTGATATGGGACTGTGTTTCAGCAGGAAAAAAACAGGTGTAGTGATGTGTTTACAAAGGTATACCCACCTCTGGTCCTGGAGGGATTTAGCCTTCAAATGTGGACCTTTAGTTGTTTTCCAGTGACATCACATTAACATAAATTAGGAGGTCAATGGACTGCTTGAACAAAACTTATTGATGTCATTTTAGTAGGTCAGTTCATATTTTAGAAGATTTTTAGGAAAACTCAGGAAGCATTGATTACTGCAGTCCGGCTGGGAAGACTGGCAACAGTGATACAGAGTGAGAACACAATGCGGTGCTGCAGCTAAATGTTAAGAATCCCTCTTGGTCCACAATATTTATCTCTCCGTTGTCCCATAGTGTCTATGGTCTTTCCCCTACAAGGTCATCTTTAAGTGGCCTCAATCTGAACAGATTGCTGGATGTTGCAAACAAATGCATTAGCCTACCTAATGCATTTGTTTGCAACATCTGGAGACCTCTAGATGCCAACGTTGGCATCTGGAGGTCTCATGTATTGCATTCTAAGCAAAGAGTCTGTAAACATACAAGAATGAAGAAAACAGTGTTATCTGCTAGCCTTGAGCCTGAAGTGTCTCCCTATTAGCCCAGCTGTCGTCAGCATGACAGAGAGAGAGGCAAAGGCAAAGAGCTATTAGACATAGCTTGTCTACTTCTAGGTCCACAGGTGAGCCAGAGCGTGGAAAAATTGGAGAAGTCTGGTCACCCTAGTTCTCCCGACTTCTGTCATTTTTGTCTTAAACAGAAGACTAAATGTGAGCGTTGATTAGTTATAGCCTAATAAAACATTAAATACTGATGGAAACATTACAGGGCGGCGCAGTGGTACAGTGGTTAGCACTGTCGCCTCACAGCAAGAATGTTGTCAGTTTGAGCCTTGGTCATCCCGGCCTTTCTGTGTGGAGTTTGCATGTTCTCCCTGTATTTGCGTGGGTTCTCTCCAGGTGCTCTGGCTTTCTCCCGCCATCCAAAGACATGCAGACTAGGTTAATTGGGGACTCTAAATTGTCCTTAGGTGTGCGTGTGACTGGTTGTCTGTCTATGTGTGGCCCTGCGATGGACTGGCGACCTGTCCAGGGTGTACTTTCGCCCGACGATGTATGGAAACATTATTTTGGTGTTGCCTACAAATGAGCACTGTCTCTAATTTCCATTGGCTACACCAGGAACTGCAGAGTACTGTAGACATTGGGTCAACAGACATCACTAGACATAAATAAAAGTGTACTATCATATAAAATTATATAGTTTTGCAAAGTCTTTCTGCAAGAGTGTATTTAAAGATACTATTCAAAATACATCAGGGATTGAACACCTCAGGCAATCTAGTGCTTGCCTTTTGAACTTAAGCAGAGTCTAATATCCTCCCAGCTACACCTGCGCTCCACTTATTGAGGCTAAAGACCAGAAAATGTATTAAAATCTATTCATATTTTAACATTTACTTACCCATGAAACCATGACTAAGGTTCACATTTGAATTTTTTTAGTAGCACCTGCTTCACATTCAAACAAATTTACACAAAAATATAATTCAAGACGCACTCTCCTTATGAAACTTGACTACGTGTGAAGATCAATATCTTCACAGCTCCCTGTAGCCCCCTTCTTTTCCACTTGGTAGTTGTGACAGGAGGTAGACCACCAGTAGCAGTGAGGCCATGTTACTAACACATTAATTAACTCAGTTCAAAAAGCGCTTGTCAATCAAAATACCTTTTCTCAACAAAACCATTTATCATAGTCAATTTAGATTTAAAAAGGTAGAGTCCACAAGTATTGCAACACCTAAAGGGGAGGAAGCAAGTGTAGGTGTATTTGACCATGGGAGGTGATCGTTTTCATCCTTGCACAGCTGTTCTCGACATATAATAAAATGTAAACATAATTATTGTGAACTTATTGTGAAGGATCCTCTAAAACACTGTAAGAACTGTGCTACAGGAGGTGCTAGTAGGTTGTTCTCACTTGCATGAAGATTTGCTCGTTGCACTGTTCCAGTAGAGATATGGCCTAGTGACATTGGTCTCACTCCAACTGCTGTTCTTTAGTCACTTTTCTCCCCAACTCTGGTCGGCTGCTAAAGTATGTGTTTTCTCTGTGTTTTTAAGCTTCTAGGCAAAGTAGCTGTGTGTGTCAAAAAGGCAATGTCAACAAAGTTGGATAAAGAATAGTTTCAGCATGAATCAATAAAAATAAGTGTACAACTTCCAAAATGCACTAGAACATTATTCATTTGTTAACAAGATTTACAAACTACATTGCGGCCCCTTGCCCTGTCACCTCAAACAATTTCTAATGAGCTTTTAGAACCACAAGAGTACCTAATAAATACGTCAGATTTATGTTAGTTACATGCAGTTTTATACAAAGAAATTATTTGCATGCTATATTATTATATTTATTTGCCTATTTCAGCATACTGTTGTCCTTAAATATATATCTTGTAATAGTTGAAATTGTAAAATTCGTACCCTGTGGCCTGGATATGAAACAATGCCTCCTAGTTTCTTGAGTCAGTTGAGCGGCACACCTATAATTATTTAAATAACTTCTACGCCATATGAATCACTACACCATTGACTAGCTTCAACCTGCTTATCCTGCTCTATCTGCCTCCTCCCCATTAGACTGTGAAAAGGTTTCTTTTGTTGACACAAACATCCGATCAACTTTGATAAAGCTACCGTTTCCTCTTATCTTATCTGTCCTTTTTACCTTTTCATTTCAGAATCGGTCCATCCTGTTTGTAAAAAATCTGCCTTTGATCCAACCCAACCAAATAACTACAGACCTATATGGAAACTACTATTCATTTCCAAAATTCTTGACTCAGGACTGATCCCCAGGATGAAGACACCACAGGGGACTATTTTCTCTGACCTGAACAGATTGCTTCAAAATGGTAAATCCCCAGGCACTGGTAGAATTTTATAAAACACTAATATAATCTCCCTGCCTTTAACACATGTTTATTATAAATCTTTCACTAATTTCTTGTTACCTTCAACCCTGTCAGAAGCAACCATCTTTTATGATTTACAAAAATAAGATCCTCTTGAGTGTACAGACCAATATCTCTTCTAAATAAGGATCTAAAAAGGAAAGCAAAGGTTTTCACTTAACGTTTACAGCGTGGGTCTACAATCAATGATCTCATCAGATCAAACTGGTTTCATGGATACAAGGAACTCCTCGTACAAAACCAGATGGCTGCTCAACATGATCAGCTCTCCCATTAATAAGGTAATATTCTCCTTAGATGCTGAGAAAGTGTTCAGTAGGGTTGAATGGAAATACCTTTACTATGTGTTGGAACAATTTGGTTTTAGTTGTGATTTTATTGCCGTAGACTACTGTACAAATCCAGTCACTTGTATGCTTACCAATAGTGAGAGTTCTTGTCACCTGGCTCTGTGTCCGAACACCAAACAGGGGTGTCCCCTTTCTCTATTTGAAATGGCCATTGGATCCTTGGCCATTTGGGTTTGAGAGGAAGGGAGATCAGGTGAGGGTATCACCAGGATGGTCGTCACTCACAAATTGTCCATGTATGCAGAGGATATGCTGTTATATGTTCCGGTTGTTAAAGATATTCTAGCTCTATTCGGTGGATACTCAGGGTACAAGTTAAACTTGAAATATATAAAATATATAACTCACTGGTCTACATTACCCTTGTCTGTAATTGGTTGTACAAATCTTATAAAAAAAATGATGCTTCTCCCTAAATTTCTACATAAACATTCCAATCTTAATTAAAAAGGCTTTCTACCACCAATTGGACCAGATGTTGTCATCGTTTATGAGCTAATAAACCCCTATGTACTAAGGAAGATGTTCTGCAACTCCCCAGTAAAGCAGGGTGTATGGCGTTGTCCAACTTTATCCAATATAATTGGGTCTGTAACATTGATAAGCTACGTTACTGGAATGATGACACTGAAAAAGGTCTCAAGCTCCCACTTGAAATTAAATTAAAATTCCCTGTTAAGTACAGAAACAATTTAAAATATTGCTTATCGTATACAAGGCCCTACATGGTCTTGCCACTTCAAAACATTTTTTTTCCATATAGTGCAACATTTAGTGCAATGTTTATGTGTGTTTGTTTATTTTATTGTATTAATATCCTATGCTGCAATTGTAAGTTGTTACTTAGTCATTCTTTGACGATCTGCACAACGTACAGCGATAACATGCCATCAGTATGCATTTTCCTAAGCTGCTGACACAACTGAAGCATGCAGCACATGCTTGGGGCCACTGCTTACAGAAAATTATAATTAATCAGTGTGGATGTTCAAATGTTCATCATTATAGTTATATTCAGGGCCTAATTTCTGTTGCTCAGATGTAAACAGAAATACTTGAATCACAATGTTGTGTCATCACTGATTTAGAGTGAAAAAAGTGAGTGTGCTGCTCTTTACTTTATTGTTTTATTTCACTCTTGAGGATGAAAATGTCTGCATCTCCTCCAGAGACTGAAGTTTGATTTGTCTACATCAAGTTTGACCTTTCAGTTTTATTTGTTTTGGGGGACAAAAATGCAACATGGATATTAAATGTGAAATCACAACACTCTAAACAAAATATCATTGCCTTGTTTTTTGGGTTCTGGTTAAAACAACACTTTGCTCACAGTATATTGTTTGTATTAAAGATATTCTTTCTCTTGAAGAAGTAAAAGTGGAAAGTTTTGAATTACCTTGACACACACACATACAGTACATAACACCATAACACCTTCAAAGGAGCAGATGTGTGATCTGATGAGTTTAGATAAAACTTCTTTCTGACATCCTGTCACACAGTCAACTTCTACCCTCCTCTCTTTTTGATTGCCAAGATCTGAGAGTGTCACATACTCTCACTCACACAAACACACACACATACACACAGGACCAGCCATCAAACATCCATCTTAGTCATACACCCAATGAATGTATAAATGTGCAAATCTGCATATGTTAAAACATACTGTATGTATTGGAATATACCAACCTATGAACATCTACTCTCAAACATTTAGAGCCACTCATTTTCATAACATGCAGGACTAATTGGACTTTATTTGTGTGTCCTTTGTCTGATGGTCACGGCATTGATGATCATGAAAAATATGATACTGATGAATTACTTTGAAGCAGTAAAGATATTGTATAACACTAAAATTATACACCATCTGATCACCGTCATTGCTAACGTGTGGGTGGGGTTGGGGGGCGGGCCAGTAACATTAATTCCATCCATCCAGTGGTAGACTGATTAACTTTCAACAAAAGTTGAAATGCTTTTCTTTCAAATCAGTTTGTGTAATGGGTTGAAAATCATGATAAAATGAGGCACCCCGCTATAATTTTTTATTTTCATAGAAAGATTATCATAGAGAAGGCGAGTAACTCCATCCATCCATTATCAACCGCTTATCCTGCATACAGGTGAGTAACTTTTACATATAAATATGAATTGATCCTGTACTTACTTCCTTCACTGATGAAAATGAAAACACACAAAGCTCAGCTTTGGGAAGGGAAGAGATATAGTACAAGATGAGGAGACAAAGAAAAAGAAAGAGAGAAGGTAATGACGATTAGAGAGGAAGAGCAGGTACTGCCCACAGTGCTCATGGTAGGATTAGCATTATATCAACAGTTCTTTGATAAATACAATTTAACCTATAGGCTCAATTTAAGAGCAACACCTTGCATAATTATAGTGTAACTTTATTTGGTACACCTTGCTAGTACCGGGTTGGAGCCCTCTTTGCCTTCAGAACTGCCATTATTCATACTCTCAATAAGGTGTTGGAAACATTCCTCAGAGACTTTGGTCCATATTGACATAATAGAAACACAATTGCTGCAGACTCAATATTTAGTTGCTGCCATGTTATGAATTTGCTCACTAGGTGTGAATGTGAGTGTGAGTTGTTGTTTGTCTATGTGTGGCCCTGTGATGGACTGGTGACCTGTCCAGGGTGTACCCCGCCTTTTCTAACCTGGTACTAGCAAGGTGTACCTAATGAGTGTAAAGATTCTTCTACTAGATTCTTGTGGTCAGTCTCTAATTTGTTAATGCTAAGTATAAACTTGTCAATAATCCCAACCTTTCATGCATAATGAGTTCAACATTTGAAAGTAGAAGTCAGTCTTTTTTTAATGTCCCACCCATCCATGTTGTGATTAATTGGTTCATGAAAAGTGATAAAGCACATCAACTTTTTGAAAAGTTGAACATATTTCAACAAAAGGAACCCGACAAGGTTACCCTTATAGTTCCTTGTATTCCTGGCAAAATCCATGGATAGTCTTCTTTACTTTCAGTGTGTCACACAAACAGTCAGCACCTAGCAGAGTAGAATTTTTCTTTTGAAGCTCTGTTGGTCATCATCTGACTCTGTTCATGGTCCTTTGTGTCTTTTTGGAGCCAGGCTTTGTAAGGTTTATGTAATGTTACTTCGACGAGCCAAGAGAAAAGTAGGCAGAGGAGAATGAGAACAGTGTGCATAACGTAGTGCCCCCTGGATAATGCAGCCCTTATGAATCGCCCAGAGAACCTGATATGGGGAGGGCAGAAAACAGTACAGACAGTACACAATACACCAAAAAGTAAAAGGTAGAAGTTCCGGTACTATGTACTAGACCAATTCAAGCACTGGTTTAAAAGGCAAAATGTTGCTGGGGATTGTAGTGCAGTGCATTGTGGGCAATATGGAAGGTGTAAATCAAAATCATCTCTCACATTAGTGTTTTTAACCAGCATTACCATAGAGTAGGAAAAAAAACAAGTGAAGAGTGGCATCAGGGGACAGGCTGTTGGTTGCCATGACTACATAGTATTTTTTGGCAAAGAGAGAAAGGGCAGCAAGGTTTAGCTCTCATCACAATCAGGTCAAAATCATCATGGGGAATTGTTTGTCTTCTTTTTCTGTCCATCCCCATTTAGAGATAGTGAACATGCAGGCTTCTCAGTCTGCTACTCATTTGAAATAATTTTGCATTCACTTCTTGTAGGATTATCAGTCACGATGAATCTAAGATTCAAGTATTCAAACATGAGAGTACATATAAAGCAATCAAAACCTTTGGTTGCAATCTTTTGTTGATTTTGTGTGCTTCTCATCAGCTCTTTCACAATAATCACTCACACCTGTGTTGTTGTTTTACAGGAAACTTAAAGTTCTTTCTCTTCCAATTTTAGAGATATAGGTCATTTGTTTTGGGGATACTTCCCATCCTTACAGAATAGTGTATTCTGTGGCTTTAGGCAAGCATTGTCACAGAGTAAAATAACCCTGATGATGTTAACTCGGAGATGTCTATGAATAAGTTTAGCCCCTCACAAAATCTACAAAATCCCTTTATATTTCACCCAAGTACCTAAATTCAGCAAATAATAAAGAGATGTCCTGATGTCCCAAAAAGAAGAAAAGCTGTGCATCTGTTAAGGACACTTAACTGATTGAAACTGATAATATTATAGTCAGAGGTGCCTCCTTTTCTATTCGGTGTGTTTGTGCTGCTTCTCTCCCTCTCTTTGTGTCTCTTGTTTTCTTCCCCTGTCTGTCTTCTCACAGTGTATGTGTGTATGTCTGGGCAGGGCGCTCCAGTCTTTACTGTGTCCAATAACCTGCACACCTGAGAATCAATACTTTACTCCAGTAATTGCCAGATCATCCCATGTGGTACTCGTGCTATGACCAACCTCAGATTCTCATGTTTTTTCTTCTTGTTAAAAGACTTTTGATCATGTATTTTGCTTGTGCCATAGATGCTGGCACTCTCTAGAAAACAGCCTGCCCGTCTCAGTTCCTTGCCTTTTATTCTACTGCCTGCCCAGCTCTTGCCACATGCTAGCATCTCTAAAGACTCCATCTTACTATTGCACATTTCGTTGGAATTGTAATATACTGTAAATTTTTACTACTGCTTCTTGTCTGTGTTCTGCTGTTGGGTCCAAGAAGAGCTAAACAACAGAATTATCTGGCCGCCATGGACCTCGCAAGAAGCAGCCCGCGTACAACATGCCATCTCCAGCCAAGGAATCCGGTTGGGACAGATGGGATAAATGTGCTAACCTCTGCAAATAGCATTGCTGGAGGAACCAACTGGACACCAGGTTGTTGAAGAAAGTTGTCAAGCTGAAGAAGCGGGCCTTTTGGGCATAGTTCGCTCAGGTGTCTCCAGCAGCAGCAGACAGGTACCAGGAGGACAGAAGGGCTGCAGCTTTTGCTGTTGCTGAAGTAAAAAACCCTGAGGTGGGAGGTGTTCGAAGAGACTATGGAGAAAAAGTGTCGGCAGGCCTCAAGGAAGTTCTGGCAAAACATTTGACGACTTAGGTAGGGACAGCAGGTTTTGACACTTTAATTATTTTCCTCCAAATTTTACAAACAATACCCCATAATGACAACGTGAGAGAAGTTTGTTTTAAATCTTTGCAAATTTATTAAATAAATAAAAAAATTAAAAAGCGCAGAAGTGCAGAAGTATTCACAGCCTTTGCTTAGTACTTTGTTGAAGCACCTTTGGCACCAATTACAGCCTCAAGTTTTTTTTGTATGATGCTACAGTTTCTCCCAATCTTCTTTGCAGGACCTCTGAAGCTCCATCAGTATGAATGGGGGCGTTGGTGCACAGATCTCTCTAGAGATGTTCAATCGGGTTCAAGTCTGAGCTCTGGATGGGCCACTAAAGAACATTCACAGAGCCCTGTAGCCACTCCTTTGTTATATCGTCTGTGTGCTTAGGGTCATTGTACTGTTGGAACATGCACCTTCGCTCCAGTCTGAGGTCTAGAGCGCTCTGGAGCGGGTTTTAATCAAGGATGTCTCTGGACATTGCTGCATTTATATTTTCCTCAATCCTGACTAGTTTCCCAGTTCCTGCCACTGAAAAACATCCCCACAGCATGATGCTGCCACCACCATGCTTCACTGTAGGGATGGTACTGGCCAGGTGATAAACCAAAATTGGCTGGGTGGTCAGCTCCAAGAAGAGCCCTAGTGGTTCTAAACCTTCCATTTACGGATGGTGGAGGGCACTGTCGTAATTGGGACCTTCAATGTTGCAAAAATATTTCTGTACCCTTCCCCAGATCTATGCCTCAAAAAAAATCCTGTCTCCGTCTACAGACTCCGTGGACCTCATGGCTTTGTTTGTGCTCTGACATGCAGTGTTAACTGTGGGACCTTCTATACACAGGTGTGTGCCTTTCCAAATCATTGTCCAAACAACTGAATTTACCACAGGTGGACGAATAACCAACAAACATATCTGATGTGCCGCAGGCACCCATTTCCATTGTGGAGGATCTCTGACATCAAGAGAGACTTGAAGCAGTTGAGGTGGTTCGGGCATCTGATCTCTTAGGCGCCTTCCCTAGAAGGTCTTCTGGGTATGACCAACTGGAAGTAGACCTCAGGGTAGAACCAGAACTCACTGGAGGGAATTAGTTATATTATATCTTATCTAGCCTGGAAACACCTTGGGATCTATATCTAAACTTTAGCAAACCTTAAAGTCAAACAGAAATTTAGGATCCCCTCACCTTTTATGCAAGAAATATAAACTATGTTACAACAACTCTTTTGTACAAGAGTTGAGTTTCTAGGAGTAAAACATGTCTGTAGCTGATAGAACATTTTTGTTGGAGACTTTCCTGCATTCACATGGATTCAGGCAGACAATAGATAAGATCTATTCCTATGGTGATGTTGGCTACGCAAAGTTAATAGCTAGCCATATCGTGCTAAGCTAATATAACATAACACACTTTTGATATTACATGCCT
The DNA here is from genome assembly GCA_029875015.1 of Lepomis gibbosus. Lineage (NCBI taxonomy): Eukaryota > Metazoa > Chordata > Actinopteri > Centrarchiformes > Centrarchidae > Lepomis > Lepomis gibbosus. Next base: position 9,094 of record JAPMOB010218753.1, on the reverse strand, counting down.
GGTATTCCACCCAGCTCTGCTGATAGAAGTGTAAGATAATCCAAATTTCTCAGGCTTTCGGGTTGTGCTTTGCGTGCTTTGAAAGTGTGACCACACCTCTGCTGCGCTTATGTTGCCCTAAACCTCATTAGGACTTTTAGGAAATTTCAGGAATGTTTAGCAATTCTAATTCATATTATAAAACGGGTAGCTCAAATCAAGCAATCTGATTTGTTAATTGCAGTGATATAATGAGTGTATATAAGGTTTTGGAGATTTTAGTGTCTGACCAATTAAAAACTTTTCTGGTTTCACAAAATATCCTTAAAGACATGCAGTCTGGTTTTAGATCTGGCCACAGTACAGTTTCTGCCTCTTTAAAAGTTATTGATGACAAAAAGTGGTGATTGATAAAAAGTCATTTTGTTTGACTTCATTGACCTTACAAAGGCATTTGATACAGTAGACCATTTCATGTTAATCAAAACCTTGTTAAATATTGGTGTTGGGCATAGAGCTGTCAACTGGTTTCACAGCTATTTCTCTGAATGGACCCAAATTGTAAAGCATGGGGATGTAACATCTAACCCTGTTGTCCTAAAAAAAAAGGTGTCCTACAAGGATCAGTTCTGGGTCCTTTGCTTTTTATCATATACATAAATGTCTGCAGTAAGTTTAAACACTCAGTATAATTTCTATGTGGATGATACAATTATGTATTCTTGTGCCCCTACACCTGAGACTGCCTGTGCAAATTTGCAGTTAGACTTTGCCTCATTACAATCTGCCCTGTTTGATTTGAAGCTACTTTTAAATGCAAAAAAGACAAGGTGATGATATTTGTGCCTATAAATACTAAAGTCCCAGCTCTTGTTTTTAACACATTGCAAGATGAAGCCATTGAACTTTTTGATACTTATAAATACTTGTGTATCTGGCTGGACAGAGGTTTTATTTTTTTTAAAACATACTGAAGCTCTTGCTACAAAACTTAAATTTACTCTGCCATTCTTATATAAATTAAAATCTTGCTTTTTTTAGGACTACACGGAAAAAAGTGGTTGCAGGATTATTCTTGTCTCAGCTAGATTATGGTGATATTATCTATCATTTTGCATGTCCATCTACTCTGTCAAACTTGACCCTCTTTATCATGCGGCTCGGAAGTTCATCACAGATGCTGGCTATCAGACACATCTCTGCATCTTTTACAGTAAATTTTTATTTATAAAGCTATTTTAGGTCTTTTGCCTTTGCATATGAACACATTTTAAACAGATATACAAAGTACATATCATTTAAGATCTAGTGATGGACTAATTTGAAAGGTACCAAAAATGAGGGCCAAAGCAGAAAAAAGGAGTCTGTCTTACTATGGCCCTTTGTCCTGGAATGAACAGTCTAGGCTTAAGGCCCCGTGTCCACCAAAGGATTTGTTTATGAACGCAGCGCCTTTTTTAAGTTCATTCCAAAGGGAGTGCCGCATTTTTATGAGCTGGTAAAAATGGCGCTGAGCATTTATTCTGTGCTGGGCACTGAGCGTTTTTTTCCGGTCGCAGAGAGTTGAATAATGTTCAACTTTGGGGAAAACGCTGCGCTCGTCACTGTCACTTTTTACTCAGCTGTCCAATCACAGTAGAGGAGGGACGGGACAAATACCACACCGTAGCAACGGTTACCATCCTGTAACCATGTTTCGTCCAACCTCAGCTCTTGGTCAAGCGGTAGTAGTCGCCGAACCCACATACAGCAAGTCCGTCCTCTCTCTCCACTTGCTTCTCTTCATACAGAGCAAGAGCCAGAGTAAGTAGGCTACGTTAGGAAGAACTACTTGCAACCACCGATTTGATGTATCATAGCAACAAAAGTAGTCCGAAAAAACGAAGTGCCTCAAAAAAAACCCTCTAGCACTGCCTTCTGGGCATTTTCAGAAGAACAGCTGGCGTTTTCAGCTGGCAAAAAAAAAACACTTTAGTGGACACGGACCATAAGATTGATGCGCTGAAATTTGGATGGACGCATGTACTTGTTTTTAATAATTAATGGTAGGTAGATCTCTAAATTAAGACTTTATTTCGATTGTTAATATTTTTTAATTTTAATTGCATTTTTTCTATGTAAATATTTTGTAAACTTTGTGTAAATCTATTGTATTTTAATTTATGTAATGTATTGTTTTTGAAGTTATGGTTGTTTTATTTGTGCCATATAGGACTCCCTTGTAAAAGAGACTGTGTCTCAATGGGACATTTCTTGTTTAAATAAAACAAATAAAATAAAACAAATAAAACAATGTGTATATATATACATATATATACACACATATATATGTATATATATAAAATGTGTATGACAATGTGTATGTATCAGCCAATAAAACTGAATTGAACTAATCTGAGCTTCGTGGGGGTCTCACGCCACATTTATACTTGGTATTAAAATGCGATCTGATACAGATTTACCGGTGGAGATAGATAAATAAATAAATAATGAAAAAGAGAGAGAGAGAAATATTGCTTTTTACGTGATTCAACACTTCCCTCTCTCACACATGAAAACACACACAGCAGTCCACTACTTGCCCCAGATGTCTGCGAATTTAAAACGTTTAATTTTCAATAGCCTGTTAAAAAGACTATTGCTCAAGGAGAGACGCAATTCTGCCCTTTATGGTAGGTTTAATATTAAAGTGTTATTTATTACGCACTGCTTGCCGTCGGCACACAGGAGCGAGCATATTATAAGCTACCAAAGTCAATCTACTGACGCTGGACAGTTTCTAGTCGCTGCACAATAAACGGCAACGTGCATAAATAAATAGTTCTAACAATCTGTGACGATAACAAAGACTTTGATCTATGTTGCTGAGCAGCATCGTCATAACCCACTGGCAGCCTGGTGGAACTACTTCTTGTATTCATGAAGAAATGTCTGTTGATGAAATAAAACAAAGTCATTGTAGTGCGTTTGTTAGCCTACTGTCTTTTTTCCACACTTGGTAACCGTTTTATAAAAGCAATAGCTCACGCTTATTATATCACAGTGAAGGGGGTTGCCAGCTGAACAACACCCCTTAACTGTGATATAATAAGCATATACCACGGCCTGTCGTGAGCTATTGCTTAAAAATTTAACCTTCATTTCTTACCTTTCTGCTTACATTGTCAAAGCCTGTGGGAAAAGGAAGGAGACTGCACACAAACAGTAAACACACACATCCAGATATAAACAGGTATGAGAGAAATTTCTATTGACTGAGGGTGTGAGTTTGAAAGGCTCTGTTTTATTTTTATTTTTTTTACATTTATTTCTCTTTAATGTCTCTCTCTGCTCTGACAGCTTGGTGTCTGTATTTGTCATACATTCACATAAACTTAATTACTGCACTCATCTCCTCTACCTTGTCTTTAGGGTAGTTGAGGCATCAAAAATAGTTTGACAAAGAGGTTGCTAAATTTGCCATCTGGCTATTGTTTACAGTGCCACGAGTTGAAGTGAAGCCCAGGGGTGGCTCAATATGTGTGTGTGTGTTCTTACATGAAAAATGTATTGGTAGTTCATACACACACAAACCCCTGTGAAGTGGAGGACTGGGTTGATCCCAGACTGGGTGTCTGAAAAGAGCTCGCAATGTCAGATGATGCAAAGATGGAAATCAGAGAGAAATATCAGGAGAGCCCAGTGAGCCCTGTGGGAAGACAGAGAGACTGCGGGGGGCGGGGGGGGGGCGGACATCTGTACTGGTACAATACAGCCGGAAACCACAAGAGATCACCTCCTGTCCTCACGCAATATTGCACGTGCAATATTTTACAATGCAGATTTTATTACTCTTTATTTAAATTTTGATATATAGAATGATGATTTCTTCATGTGTTATGTGCTTGATATGATGTTTCATCTATCCATAATACTGTACCCGTATCGTTATGTTACGCCTATTTTGTAGTTAATGGTTATACCACTTGATATCACTGTTGGACTATCTGTAGCTTAAGGTTTCTTAGTTATGAGCTGATCATAATGCTTTGTCGTTGTTTATATACCTTTTTGTTGGTGTTGAAAAACGTTGAAAAAGAAAGAGATAAAGAGTATTGGTCGCTGCTTCTGAATCTCAGAGTGAGAAACTCAAAATGAAACTGCGGAGACTGGCAATAGACCCCTGTGATAAAGTTAAAAACCTGGGAGTCATCTTTGACTCAGACCTCAGTTTTGAGTCACATATTAGAAATATTACTAAGACTCCCAGTTAATTTCAAAACTGGTTTTAAGATCCTTTTACTAATTTATAAGTCACTTAATGGTGTTAGTCCAGAATACTTATCAGATTTGCTGTTAGCTTATGAACCTACTCTAACCCTCAGGTCCTCTGGTAGTGTTTTTTAAAAGATTTTCCTAAAGCCTCAACTAAAACTCATGGTGAGGCGTCCTTTCGATATTATGGCCCACGTTTGTGGAAAACCCATCCTGATGAGCTGAGGGCAGCATGAAATCTGGACATGTTTAAAGGCAAACTAAAGACATACCTCTTTAACCAAACTTTTAACTGAGCTGTATTTATTTGATTTACTTTAGGGAGTGGCGTGGATGGAACTCTGGATGTTTGGGCTTTATCTTCTGTTTTCCCCAGGTGCTAATTCGTGGTTACAGGGTTGGGCTAACGGGCGTTATTTGGGGTGGTACATAATTACATTATAGTTGTTTGTTTAAACTATTGTTTTTAAATGGCTGTGTAAAGCGAAGCACTTTCTGTTACATGTATTTGTATAAAAAGTGCTATATAACAATGATTGATTGATTTTTCTGTTCCTGCATGTTACTACTGTTTCCATTCTACATTATCAGTTAACACTGCCAGGTCGACGATGTCGCATGCGACATCAAAGCATACATAGTACGTCATCCTTAATATCTCCGGAATGCTGCATGCTAAGACTTACTTTTTTTTTTCTGGTAGGTTACCGTTGTGCCGTTTCAACGAGTGCACCGATATGATCGTATCCCTCTCAGAAGCGTTGCAATCCCACCTTGAAGTGCAGCATCTTTTTGTGGACTTTGTAAAATTAATCCATAAAGATGCATCCACTACCACACACCTTCTGTGATTATTTATCCATCTTTCCTAAGTAAAAATCGTTAGTGTTGTTGGCATGCTTGCTAGATGCCCACTGGCAATCCCATGATGCATTTGGTTTAGTCTGACAGCCAATCAGTGGCAGTGTTTTGACATGTTGACCAATCAGACACTGTGTGGGCATGTGTGTGGCAGCACTGATCTTAAACGCATTGCACAATGGAATAACATGAGATTCACCCCATCCCCATATATATAAATCTCTACGAACAGGGCAGCACCTGAAATAATGAGTAGAAGAGCGTGAATCTAATAAATAATGTGTAGATCCCCTTATCGCATGGATATAGTTGTTATTCTGTTTTTACTATACAGGTTTTTTCACACTTTATTTGAATTCCTGAAACGAAAAAAAACGGATGTGATGTCAGAAGATAGGCGGCCTCACTCAGCCAATAGATCACTGTTTGCCCCAAAGAAAATATGCAGCAAAAAAACACAAAGAAAAAGAACAAACAATAATTTGCTTAGTCATTTTGGAGAGCAAACAGAGACAATAGACACAGAAACAGAGATGCACAGAGGTAGAGTGGGTTGGCCATCAATCGGAAGGTCAGCGGTTCAATCCCCGGCTCCCCCAGGCTGCGTGTCGAAGTGGCCTTGGGCAAGACACTGAACCCCGAATTGCCCCTGACAGCTGTTCCGCCAGTGAATGAACGTGTGTGAATGTTAGTTCCGTTTGAGCACTTAGGTTCAGTGAGTGAATGTGTGTGTAAATGGTGAATGCAGATGTAGTGTAAAAGCGCTTTGAGTAGTCGAAAAGACTAGAAAGGCGCTATACAAGTACGGAGAATTTACATTTACAGCTGTTCTACTTTTCAAAAATGGCATTTAGGCGAATCTATACCACAGTGAGGATGATGGGGAGTCTGGGGCAGAAAGCTTTCTCACAGATGATGAGTTAGCCTACCAAGAGGGACTTGATCCAGCTTAAGAGTAAGTATTCTATATTTATTTTCTGTATATGTGTACATATACTACACATCTGTACACGGATAGAATTTTTTTATTTGTTCATGTCGTGGTAATTTGTTCATTTGTTATTTGGTGTTTTACAGTGATGAAGAGCCTAACATATCTGCTGCAGGACAACAGGATAACCCCCCTGCTTCATCTGAAGAGGCCAGATCTTCAGGAGCGCTGCCACCCCCAAAAAGAAGAGGCTGTACACCACACACCAGGGCACAGCCAGGATCCAGGTCCAGTCGTGCACATAGTGTTTCAAGAAGCCAAATTGCCACAACCATTAGCCTCAGCCTTGTCCTGGAAAACAGAGAGCGATCCAGACATATGTACAGTGCCAAAAAGGTTCATCCCAGTAAGACCCCCTGGACACCTACTGAACACAAGCAGCACATACAAACCGCTGGACCTCTTCAAACTGTTTTTCAGTAGTGACGCAGCTCAAACAATTAGCCAAAACAAACAAAAGCAGCGAAAAACATTGCAAAAGGCAAAAAATATTCACGGACTGAAATCGATATCCAGGAGTTTTTCCAGGTATCTAGGATTGATTTTCTTTTTTGCACTGGTGAAAGTAAATAACACTCAAGATTACTGGAAAAAGACAATTGTCAGTGTGCCATTTCCAGCCAACATCATGCCACGGGACATCGATACACGGGTATCGAGTCATATCTTGGAACATCCACATGTGTGGAGTGGAGTGATCCTGAGAAAGATGCTGAGAATGACAAAAAGAAGGGGACCCCAGATCATGACCGCCTGTTTCGATTGAAGCCCCTTATGGACACCATCAAAGATGCTTTCAAAGCATTTTACCACCCTAGGCAAAACATGTCAATTGACGAGAGGATGGTGGCAACAAAGGCTCATTCTGGAATGACCCAGTATATGAAGGCAAAGCCTACCAAGTGGGGTTTCAAACTCTTAGTTTTGGCTGACAGCAGCAATGGCTACACCTCAGACTTTACTGTGTATACTGGAAAGTCACAGTTTTCCTCAGGCGTTGGACATGCGTATGATTCTGTCATGTCCTTGATAAAGCCGGCATACCTGGGCATGCATCTTTATGTGGATAATTTCTACACCAGTCCAAGACTGTTCAAAGATCTGTTTAGCCTCAACATTGGAGCATGTGGCACATACAGAGACGATAGAAGACAATGCCCCCCCACACACAAAAATGCTCTGAAAAGAAAGGATCCTAGGGGTTCCATCAGGTGGATCTGTGACGACCCAGTGGTTTTTGTAAAGTGGATGGACACACAGGTCTCTGTATGCTCCACAATCCACCAGGCATTCTCTGAAAGCACTGTGCAGAGAAGAGTCAAAACAGAGAATGGCAGCTGGACCACCAAATCCATTCATTCAAAACATAGTAAAATCTCCAACAAAGCAGCTTAATTGTATGAGGAAGAGGAAGAAAATCAAAACCAGTGGGAGCCGGGTCCACACTTTTGCCAGGAGGAACAGAGTTCAAATATGGCAAACAGGACGTGATTGCACAGTTACAAGGATACAAATTAAGAACAATATAAAACGTCTGTAAAAATTGTCAAGATGACAGTGTTCAGAGTGTCTGTTACTCTTTTTCTCTTGGGAGCACGAGCTCAACCAGTGTCGAGTGCAGCCGTTCCCATATGCAGCATTGATTCCGCTCCGGTCACCTCGGCGCCGCTTTCGCCGTCAAAACTGGCCAGTAGCTGATCCCACTAACCCACTACACAGTTTACACATCCGCCTCTAGCATCTACAATGCTGCCGCCACCAGTTCTCAAAAGATCACAGCGTCCCGGGGCCACAGCTTCCTAACGACCCAGGCTGGAGTATCTTTGCGTCATGGCAGCACTGGTGTTGTTGCTCTGTTGTTGATCATTGATTGGTGGAAAGTAGTTGAATCCTCTCTTCTCAGTGGCTGTATACAGTGTCAATCACAAGCACACATCTCCACTGGTACAGTAGCTCTAAAATCACTTTAATTATGACACCATCAAATCAGTCTTCGTACATATAAAACCTTCATCAGAGTCTGTGGATAGATGGAGTCAAATGCAAACAGAAACAGAAATTCACACTTGGGTTCCATGCACAATACTTGTTCCTTTTCCTTTGTGTGTGACTGTTTTTCGCTGTGGATTTAACTGTGTGGTTTAACATCTCACAAGCCACAATCAGCAGGACATGTATAACATGATGCAACTATCTGTTCTTTATGCTTAGCACACTATCAGTATGGCCAAGTAAAGAGGCTATAGATTAACTTAAGCCACTAATCTTTAAATAGACACTCCCCAAAGCATGAGTGGTGCTAGACTGTACTTATATCCACAACCAAACTGCAAGATTACATATTCCCATTATGTTACCACTATGGTAAAGTCACTGATTTTAGCAGTGGCTTTATTCTTTCTGGGTGATTCAGCAACTTGTACACAGGCTCCATTTCAGATAACAAAATCACCAAAGACTCAGGCATTTTGAGGCTTCTGGAACCAGGTGACAAAATCATTGTGTATAAAGGGTTTCTTATCAAAGACTTCCTCACTGACATAATTGTAAAACTTGTAATCTTGGGGCACATGGGCAGTTCAATAAAGAAGAAATGACATACACAAACTGACCCAAATCTGATTTTTTTGGCCATATGTGACTCAGATCTGACCTTTTTATGACAGTGTGAACAGGCCAAGTCAAACGGAATCTGATCTTTTCCACTTCGGATTGGGCCACTTTCCTATGTGGTCCAAATCCTTGTTTTTTTGTTTTTTTAAAACCTGTCCTGCCCAGCAGCCTGGTATAGAGTATGGTGAGCTGGATACCATATTGTGCCAGACAGATTTTACATTACCAAGACAGTATTAATATAATCCTTTGTCTATTTTATTAACTAATTATGTATTGATTTGTCACCGGGCCGGACAGGGGGGCAGACATGGGAATGGGGGGCACAAACAGACAGCACAGAGGAAGGACAACACCTGCAAGAGAAGGGGGATGGAAGGAGGGAACGACAGGGGA
>JAPMOB010218748.1:0-23467 GCA_029875015.1 Lepomis gibbosus | reverse complement strand
AAAATATATGTATGTGAAAGGAGAATAAGGTTATGTGCGAGGTCTAGAATAGATTATGGCTTGTAGGGCCCCTCATACATGTATGAACATGCTACAGGAACTTCTCATATTACATACTTAACACCCGCAGCAACCTCACTCACTGTGGGATTGACATACATAAAAGATGCACGTGATAGAAATAAAGGTGGTGTTTTTGTTTCCCTTTAAGCACTTTTCTGAATGTAATCCCACAGCGGTCTGTTATTTTGTCTGTCGCAGCCCCCTTTCTCTGCCCTGGTCGCTGAATGAAAAATTGATCTGTTGTTTTGTCTGGCTGCGACTCAGACCTGCCAGCTGCTAACAGGTTACTCAAACATTGGAAGGACTGTTATTGTCCTCTTTATACAGCTCTGTATGACTACACCAGAAACTCACATCCTGCCAGCATACACATTTGCACACACCTTGTGTATGACTGACTAACCTCATATTGAATGGGGGCCAGGACTCTCTCCGTTGCCAGCACAGCTCGCACTTTGGTTCAGACATGCATATTACACACACAGCAGCATTCACTTACACACATTTTGCCTCCATTGCAATGTACATAAACATGCCCTGTTTTTCACACTTGTCACTTTAATGCGTGTGAAGTGTATTTAATTAATGTTGGCAGTATGTGGCCGAGAGAAAGTGAGCCAATACACAGCAACTTCATCAGTTTCAGAGTCCTGATGGCTTCCCTTCTCACCATCTAATCTTGAAATAATTTACACCTGGGAGAGCGCAGTGAATGCAGCTAGTTTAGAAAAAGCAGAGGTACCCTGTGTTGAGAAGCACTAGATCGTACAATTCATCTCATCACCCCATGGAGTGACAGTGATAAAATGACTGACCTCACTTTATAGCCTCAACTCCTTCACCGTCTCTCATTAGCCCTTGCACTACAGCAGGTGAATTGGTTTATTCCTCGCCTCACATGGCAACACTTTTTTTGCCTGCATTTTTAGATGGTATTGTCCAACCAAGCATTCAACGGCATCTCTGTGGGTACATCTCCAGAGAGGAGCAGGGAAATTGGTACGGAAATCACGATGTCACAAATGGCATCATTTTTCCTGTATCCTAATTTACTCTCAGGCTAAAACCAGAGCACCACTTAGAAAATAGGGTCCTTTGAGATGCCCACTCTTGTTGTGGCGTGTCCTTCCTACTGTTGGAAAAGAGGGCCAGACAGAAGGAGCGAGTGGAAGGGATGTATGAAAAGAATAGCAAGAAAGTGGGTGTCCCTTTGTCTTTGTTAGAGGAATTTCAAGGTCGCTGTTAGAGAGGCCATTAAATATTTAGTTTGGGCTCCAAGGAGCATGTTTCATTAAGATGAAAAATGTGGCTCCATTGGCCAGTAATGGACGCATCACTGTCATCTATCTCCGATTCATCATGAGCTAGAAGGAAGCCATTCGGAAGCAAAGCTTTGGATTTGGTAAAGTCAGCTCTGTGTTGTTGCTTATAACCGCTAAAGGCTACATTCAGCCTAAAAGTAACTTCAAGGTTTAAAGGATGAGCTTGAAGTGGAGGCAACCTTTTCAAACTAGGATAATGTATTATTCATTGATTCATCACTGAAGGGAATATTTTTCTCCATCTCTGCCCTTATTCTGTTCTTTGTTGCCTTCACTGAAATCCACCTCACCCATCCATCCTACAGTACATGCTGCTATAGAATGGCATTCTACTACTGTCATAATAATGACAATTTCCCTGTAAATGTAGTCAGCAAAAAAACCACACACTCACTTTTTTACTCCCACCATCGTGTCTTCTTTTGCTCCTGTGCATCGCCTTTACTGTTAAATAAAACAGTGGAGTCTGAGAAAACATCTCCAGTGAGATGGAGGGTAGTCGGGAAGGAAAGTATGACAGAGAAGAAGTAGTGTGCAATATGTGATATTTAGTTTACATCTGTAGACGTAACTCTTACACACTAAAAGGAGCAGTGAGAAATGTCAAGGGGCTGTCAGAACTGCAGTGCTTCTCACAAAACAGCCAAAGAACGCTTGTGCGCGCACACACGCGCACACACACGCACTCACACGCACACAAATATCATAATTTAGCGTAGGTTATTGCTGCCACAGGCAAAGCTTTCTTCTGTTCCCTTTCTATTCCCTGTGAACCTGCATTGGGAGGATTGTGAGGAAGCTGATAGTGGGCGGAAATGCAGGCTGCAACATTCTGTCATTGCTCATTTGCTCTTTTTTTTTCATCTCTTTTTCCCACCTCAGTCTCTCCACTCTTGTCTGTCTTCCTGTCTGCCTTTCCAGCCCAGATCTCATACCGTTTGACCTTCATGTCGATCAAATTCCTTAAACTTAAATGATAAAAAAATGACAAAGCATTTCTCTCTCTCCCGTGTATTTCTCACTCACTGTCACTCTTGTTCCTTCCCTCGTTTTCTCTGGAGCTTAGATGGCTCTGTCGTGTCGTTTTGCTATGTGTGTTAAAGTGGGGCTTGTTTAACGCCAGGGCCCAGGGTAGTGTGGGGAATGAATGACGGCCCCTGGTTGATTAGAGGGGTCCTCTCAGCAGGCTCTGCTGTGGGCAGACCCCTGTGATTACTGCCCAGGGCTGTGCTTGCCTATGGGGTCGGGTGTGTGCTTTGTCGTTGTTCAGGTTCACTCAGTTCAGCGGCATGAAAACAGCAGGGCCACCCTACCCACCCCCCCCACTCATCCAAAAGGTCAGGGTGCTCACTTTGATAAGTCCATTAGTCCATGTTTTGTTTTCAAACTCTCATGCTGAACCACTGTGGTGAATATGTCTGTATTTATTTGTGTGTATGGTGCATGGGGAGCCAACTGGAGGCATCTTTTGATGTGCTCGTATTTGAAGCACAGTAATTTGTCCCGAATCAGAAATGGCCATGCATTGTCTAGTATAATAATGGCATTAAGCGCATCTGCAATATGCCAGCACTGACACTGCATTGTAACTGCACTGTAAGTTTTACAGCATCTGCTTCAAAGGATTATAAAGATCCTAGGCTTAAAAGACTTATAAGGCAGTAGTGAGCAGTTATTAGGTCTGCTGACTGCTGCCAAAAACAGGGAGGAGAAGACCTGAAGACCAGAAGAGGGAGAATTAGTCTCCAGCAGGCCACTAAATATTGTGTCAGGCTACTCGGAGTACATCATAAAAACATGACTGCCCGCCATTATACTTCAAAGGCTGTCTCTGCCAAGAGCTTTAATTGTTAATCTGTTTTGCAGGGAAATGGATTTTCCTCAGATTAATTTTACTCTAATATTTGGTCTTTTTAAACTTCTGAAAGTATGCAAAGAAGAAGAAGAGGGAATAGAGGAGAACTTGGAAGTGGAGAAACAAGCAACATTAAAGGAGTAAACCCTCCCTAGCGGCATGCTTGCTTTTCTTTCTGCTTGTTGAGTGACTATGGTTGTTTAATTTACTAGATTGTTTTGCCTTCTGTCCATTCATATCTCTGTCCAGAGAGCCTCATTTTTCTCTCATTTACTAAGTCAGACCTGATCTACGCTCTCCTGTATGGGGCATGTGAGTAACAAGCAGCATTTTCTTTCTTCGTACAGCCTTTATTTCTGCCTGAGTGGCTGCAGAAATAATCCTGTTTGTGGACATCAGCATGCTGTTATTTGCAGTTATTTGATGTGGAAGATGCAAATCAGCACCATAGACGCTTGACAAAACTCTGTGGCCCTATGTAAGCTGTATAGTTCGTTGTGTGTGTGTGTGTGTTCATATTTGGAGAGGGGGCTGGTAGAAAAGAACAGGTGGATGTGGTCTCGGCAGTCCCAATCTCATCATGTTTTGTCATTAAACATGCAGCTGCCCACACACAAACACTCGCCTTATTTTCTGCAGAGAAGCCTGAGCCTTATTGTCAGGCAGAAAGTCCTGTGTAATTAACCTACAAGACATCTGCACCACCCCCTCTCTTTCACTGCTCTTCCTCTCTCCCATGTGATATATTTTACCTACAAATACCTTTCATTATAGTACACTTTCTCCCGACACTGAGCCACAATCAATACTGTGTTAATTAGCTTGTAGATCGACTCAGATATCCATCACTGCACTCACACACACACATGCACAGGCCAGTCGGTTGTGGACAGGAGGAATCTGTAAAATTATATCATACAGAATGCTAAAGACAGAGACAGCTATAGGCTTTTGAGGCTATTGAAAAAATGCCTATTAAAATAAGCCTGAGGTGGCATCTTCCAGTTGCCTGTTTTGTCTGACCAATCATCCAAAACCAAAAGAGATTCGTACGATATAAAAGTTTAGTACAATATAAAACGGAGAAAGCAAATTTAATTGCCATTTTTGACTTTGGTGATCTCCAGACTTGCCTCCAGCGTCACCACCAGCTCAAATTTAACAATAATTTCTCAATCTACTGGCACAATTGATTGGCACAGAGAGTCATACTTCGCAGACGGTTTATCCCAATGACTTTGGTGATCCTCTGACTTTTCCTCTAGCGCCACCATGAGGTTTATATTTGTGGTTTTAAGTGAAATATGTTGGCAATTATTGGACGAAACATTCACGTTCCCCTCAGGATGAATTCTGAATCACTAACTTTTTGTGTAGAGCAATCGTCAGGTCAAAATTTCAATTTTTCCAACAATCTAAACTAAGGTGTTGAACATATTAAAAATTTTACCTGCTCAGCATGTTAGCATTGTCATTGGGAGCGTGTTCGCATTCACACGTTAGCATCTAACTCAAAGCCCCTCTGTGCCCAAGTACAGGCTCACAGAGCTGCTAGCATGGCTGTAGACTGTTAGGTCCCATCCACACTACTGCGTTTTCGTTTTAAAATGGAGAAGTTTGTAAACGCTGCCGACCCTGTTTTTCATTTTGAAACGCAGAGTGTTTTAGTGAAGACGGGCAAAAATGGAGGACTTTAGAAACGATGACGCAGACGCTCACGTTTGGTTCTCTGATTGGGTCTCATAAGTCATGCAAAGTAGAAACACGATGCTATTGACAGAGTTTTTGACAGGGTATTTTTATTAAAACATTTTGTACATTTTGTGCAAATAACACTTATCTGCCTACACTTATACTGTGCATGTTGCCGTATTTAATTTGCAACGACTTCCACTCTGTTTTCAGCCGCTAGAGCCGCTTTTAACTCCTGTGTTACATTCAGTAACAGTCCCAGTTTGTTATTGGTCCATGCAAAATAAAATATGGTGTGGTTCTTCATCTATAGGACTTTATTCTTTCGCCAAATCTTCTGTGACTACATGATAATTTAATAATTTATTAATACAATATTATATAAAGAGACTGAAAAGGCGTGTAGGATGTAGTTTGTAACTTTTTTTATTGTAGAAATGACTTGACAGACTTAGACCACATAATTGACTGTAAACCCGATGTATCGTAGTTGTAACTGGACGTGTAAGCTTCCAATCATGTAATAGCTTCATGTCTGGTGGACTGATGTTAATGTACATTGTCAAAGGTGGTTATGTGTCTTTCTGGACCGGCACATTCAGTATCAACCTGACCTTCATTAGCCTATGCAAATACAACTAACCTTCTTTTCTATCTTAGCAGCTGGCCGCCTTCTCACCCACACATACACACGAAAGCCCAGGCCTTGAACTTCTTTTCGCCCTAATTATGTGAGGGGAAAAAACACAGATAATGCTGAACTATCACAAAAATTTGACTTTAGTTCCATCTACACCGTAGTAAATAGTAAATGAAGGCCCATTGGAGGACAGCTTTGCGTTTGATGTTTTCCCACATCGAGCGCTGAACTTATTGTGTCCGATTTTCTTCCTTTTTTTCTTCCTTCTGTTAGTCATCCTGATCACTAGTCACCACTCAACAACCTGCACAGGGGGAGAGAGAACAGAGAGGAGGACATTGCTTCCTGTTAGAGCAACAATAAAGCAGCGACACATAGAGAGGTGGTGAGAAAGGATGACAGAGGAGCTTTGCAGATCGTGGAGTGACAGTTATATGGAGACCTGTGCTTGTGAAAGTGAAGAAAAAAGTTCAGAGGCAAAAGGAAAAAAAAAGATTGACAGCTAAATGAGTTGACTTCAATATGGCATGTCCTCAGACAAACTGAGATCAAGCCTCAGAGGACATGCGGGGGCTTTATGAGATTAATTAATTTGACATTAGTATCTAAAATGATCCCTGAACTCCCGAAGTGACATGGGGAAGTCAGAGATGAAAGCTGGGCTGTGTGTGTGTGTGTGTGTGTGTGTATCTGTGCGTGCGAAAGGGTTTATGAGCGTGATAACACATCATACGTCCATGTAATATGCAAGGATATGTAAGTGGAATTGTCACTTTTTATTGAGGACACTGACCCATATTGGCTAAGGACAGCAATGCCTCTAGCAAAAAAACACCAAGTGTTCACTTCTCTGATCTTATTAGAGCCCTGTGCATCGCACTAAATGTGCTGAAGCCATATAAAAGAAAACTGGAAGACAAAGTCGTTTAAGATCAAAATGAAAAGCAGACACGAGTGGCTATATTAGAGTCCATGCCCACGCAGTGTCCAGGCTTTCTTGCTGTCAGCAGTTATCAGTCCAGGAGCGAGAAATGATAGTGATTTGTCATTACTGAGCAGGGACAGGCGCTCTCCCAGGGCTTGGTTATTACTGATTAAAGGTATTCAATGAAATGAATTTTCTGCTTTGTTGGATATGTCTGTTCACGAGTGAGGCTAAAAGTAGCTACTGTACGCAAGCCATATTGAGTTTATTTTATCCTCAGGGAGATATCTTTAAATTTAAAACTGACTTTATATTGTTTCTCTCATCCTTACCTCAGCATCTTTGTGGTTTCCCTGACTACATTTCTTTGATAACAATATCCGTAGGAATGATATGGGTGCTTCACTCTTTCCTGCCATGCATTCTTTCTTTCTCACAAATGCATTCATAGATACAAATAATTAAAGGAAACCTCTCAATAAATTCAACAGTAAGGCCTACATGGCTACACAAGGCATGGAGGGTCACTGAATTGTTTCATGAGTAGGAAGTTGATGTAAATTGTATGCTATGCTATCTTATGAAAACCCATAGGAGATTTTGGACCAGTGTTGTACTAGGTGTTAAGAGTAGAAGTGGCATGAACACAAGGGGCTGTGTCAATGTGGCCACCTCTGCATTTGCATTTCCCGCCGTGTCTACACAGTGGTCTCATTGAAATGAATGAGGGGGCTGTTTTTCCCCACATAGTGTTTTCTTTTGAAGGAATGGTGTTCGTCTCTCCTGTACAGTTCCAGAGACTTAGAAAATCTATGACGATGCACATTGAAGTTGTTCTGTCATAAATCTTTTTCACTCGTTTTGGCATTAACACAAATCTGGCACTGTGTGAACAGCCCAGGTCACATGGAAACTGATCTTTTACAGTTCAGATTTGAGCCACTTTCAAATGTGGTCCAAATCTGATGTGACTCTGACGTCACTCTAGAGTTGCCAGTTCTGTGTTAGAAGGAGCTGCCGTGAGCGAAAATACTCCATAAAGCCATTATTAAACGTCTGGCTCTCTTTCTTCTCTACCTTGCTATCATCTGCTAACAACTTGCCTTTCTTCCACATGAAGTCCACCAGATCATGAGCTATCTTCTGAGTTACGTGAATCCCAGTGATCACGGCCAGACAGGGACCAAACAGTTTGATGGCAGGAGGTGATGGTGAGGTGTACAGAGGTGATTTGCGGCAGCTCTGACATATACTATCAGACTATCGCCTCTAACCTTTTTATATACAGTCTATGGCAGGGGATTTCAAAGTCTGAGACTGCAGGCCTCATTTATTAGTTTCTGACTCTGATGGGGGGGAAACTGTTCCCTAAAACTTCTGTATCTCTGAACTCTCACACATGGAGGATATTCTATGTGATCTCCTTTGGATAACTAATGCAATAAGTAATGTAATATTGTTTCATTTCCATTCACTGAACCTCCCCTGAAACTGTTTGGAGCCCCCCTAGGGAGGCCCGCCTCACACTTTGAAAACCCCTGGTCTATAGGACAAACCCTATTTGTTGATGTAACAGGTACCAAACCAGATATATTCTTTGCCATGTTCATCTACTGACTTTTAAGACTGATCATTAAAGTAGCCTATGTGAACACTGAGTTTTCAAGATGAGGGCGGATCTTCATCACGGTGCCCACCCACTATCAAGTCATTTAATACCATGTTTACATGACCCCGGACTCACTGAGTCAGACTGCATTGCCCGGACTCACCCCGGACTCTCACACTGCCTGTGTGAGTCCGGGGTGACGGTCGTCAGACTTCCCATGATGCATAGCGGGGAAGGCAGTTTTGTTAAAATTTGCTAATAAGTTTGCCATTTGTTTTAAATACAAATGTTACTTCATGGTTGATGTATCCTTAAAACGTGTCTGCTTAGAATATAATGTTTTTTGTAGGTTATTGTTGTGGTGGTTTCCCATTGAAACCATCAGTGAAGAGACTGTTTCATTTGATGAGTTGAAGCTTCCCATCAGCTCTCAGAGCAGAGAAAAAGAATAGAGCATGCACTGGCTAAAGTTTGCTATTTTGTATGATATTTTGTTGTTGTTCAGTTATATCAATCACAGGCCAAATTAGCTCGCAGGCCTCCGGGTTTTGGCCAGGTTCTCCCGATTGGCCAGTCCGCCCCTGGTAGATATGTCTGCAACACAATACATAGACACCTTTTGATGTTATGTCAGAACTGTTACTTATTCACATTCTGTTGAGAATGTTTTTATGTTTTAAACTGAAATTATGCATATCTAACACACTTGCATCTTTTAATGTTTTAATATTTTAATTTTTGTTTTCCTTTTAATTTGTAACCCATCTGTATGCTATACAAACTGCACTTTTCTGAGTCTCAACCCTCCTCTGCTGTGACATGTTGGCTGTATTGAGCCCTTTATGAAAATTAAACAAAAGTGCACTCATGCATAGATATGAACTCACATGCGCACACACTTGGTGCACACTTTTGCAGGGACAAACGCACATGGACACGCACACACAGACACAATGCAGTCGAAAACGCAGTGTGCCCCCTGTTGTTAACACCATCTTCTGTTTGACACCGGCTTTATACATATGCTAATTCACCTCCATTTCAGCGCCAACGTAATGGATGGGGTGAGACCAGCAATTAGATGCTAGAGAGAAAAAACAGTGAGAGAGAAGTAGAGAGAAGAGTTATGTATCTTATCTGGCCCACACAGAGACAGACCCATTCTCTTTTTTTGTACTCTACAACACACCTGAGTTTCATTCATAAATAAAACATTTAATCTACATCTGGATGAACTTAAATAAAGGCCAAATGTATTGTGCGCAGGAAAATTGGAATAAAACCCAAACGATGGAGAAAGACCTACGAACTGTGCGTCATCTTTGTTGCTCTTATAATTACGTTTTCCGAATGACGTTATAAGTTGAATGAATGTTATATAAATAGCGACCATCACACATAGTCAGTCCCCCCTTGGGTTTTATGTTTGTGTACCCAGTGTGCGAGGAGGGCAGCGTGCCCAACGCTGTTTTAATTGGCATGGCAGAGTGCCAAATGATGGATGGATAGCTGGGTGGAGAGAGACTGTCTCTCACTGTTTCTGTTTCTGAGTCGATGACAGCCATCTGCCAGTTCCACAGGCGTCTCTGAGCACTGTGTGTTGGTGTACAGTCACTTGTGTGCTCGCTCTGTTTCTTTCTGATGTTTGTGCATATGAGCATACTACTGTATGTACACTCTAGAAGGCCTGTCAACTCCAAAATGTGTTGCCAACACAGATATTATGAGTAAAGCACAGTAGAGCTGTGAATACAACACTGACACCTTTTAAGTCGATATGGCTGTGTATTCACACATTCAGAGGCCTTGTTTCTGGACACCTGTTTCATATTCACTCTCCCTGTGGCTCTGATTTTAGCCTCTACCAACTCTTGAATGTAATATGTGGCTGTCTAGCTGTTAAATATTCCACTATGTTCATCAGCTAATCGTTGACTCTTTGTGTCTGATGTTTGGTAGCAGTCAGTGCAGAGTGGGTGTTTAGAGTTTTTGTTGCTCAAAACAGCTGCCTGCTGTGGCCTGAAAATGATAAAAGTGGTGAGAGTGAACCAAAACAGTAAAGTTGCAATGAGCTGAAAGATGCTAGAGGATCTATTGACAAAAATGCAATGTAATAAACATGACCATGTTTTCAGTGGTGTATAAAGACCTTACATAATGAACCATTATGTTTTTATTACCTTAGAATGAGCCATTTCTATCCACATACACTGTGGGTCTCCTTACATGTTTTTACAGTAGCCCAAATGGACAAACGTCTCTAAAGGGTGTTTCATTACTACGCTGAATACATAAGGAAGGAGAAGAAGTAGTAGTAGTAATTGTTGTCTGGTTTATAAGTAGTAAGAAAAGAAGTGAAACTCGGATAAATAGAGGCCCACACGTATTATTCACACGGGGCAGGTCAGC
Organism: Lepomis gibbosus; assembly: GCA_029875015.1. Classification (NCBI taxonomy): domain Eukaryota; kingdom Metazoa; phylum Chordata; class Actinopteri; order Centrarchiformes; family Centrarchidae; genus Lepomis; species Lepomis gibbosus. Next base: position 12,952 of record JAPMOB010218748.1, on the reverse strand, counting down.
CACCGTAGCTTGTCCTCCGTCCTTGGAAAGGGAGGGTTGATCAGTGGGTGAGCAGTTGGTGGCAATTCGCAACCCTCACCACTAGATGCCACTACATCTTACACACTGAACCTTTTAAGCAAGGATTATACTTTCCGCGTCCGCAAGTACGGCAGGGTCCGCTAGGGTCCACATGACAAAAATATAGCCATCAGGGGGGTTTAGCATAGGGTCTGTGCAGACGTACATGTGCCTCCCGCTTTTTTATGACACAACTACACTGTCAGTGCCCAATCCATACTGCCTGCCAGATCCGTTCTGCACATGTGCAAAAGTGGTTCTGTCAGTCAAAGAAGGTTACTGTCAATCTGGCTATTCAAAATGATCTAACTATATCTTTCAAATCAAGATAACAAAATGTTTTTAATCACTGGAAACTGATCACTATGATGTAAAAGGAATATACTTAAGATAAAAAAAACACCCTTTTCAACTGGACATTTTTAATTTCTAACAATGACAATAATGTAGCAACACAAAGGAGGCTAACGGACGATGTGTACAGCTGTAGGGTTAGCTGGTACGACACGTGTACAGTCACTGCTAGTTCGACTTGCGAACAGTGACTTGGTTTAGACACACACCCATGTGATGGTTAGGTTTAGGGTAAGGGGCTGTCGACTAACATATGTAGCCTAGATAAAGTTACCTTTTGCATCAAATAACACTTTGTTAGCCTTTCTGAAAGCATCTTAAACGTCTCTTACACATCTGAAAGGAAATGTCCATGAAAGGTAACACACCTATGTTGCTTGTTTTGCTTGAGCTATCCTTGAGTTATGCTTGCTAAATTACTGAAACGATTACTTGATTGTTATAATTGTTTGCTGTTCATTTTCAATTCGCTAATCTAGGAATCGCCTGAGCTAGTTAAGTGCAGCACGTGTTTGGTCTTTGCACAGTGTTGCATCATCTGCCCACCGCATCCCTGAGAACACACAGCCACCGTCTTTCCAATTGAGGCTGCATCCTCACTACGCTTGCTCTTTTCCAGATGTGCTGTATGATGTTTTTTGTCCATCGAAGCAAAGACGCAGCTGTTTATCAACTGCTAGCTCTGTGGAGTCTAACTTCTTTTGTTTGCTTGTGTGTTCACAGCTCCTGGGCTTCGTGTACGCCTGTTATGTTGTCAGCGCCATCACTGAGGAGGAGGACAGCTGTGAGTCGTTTAACCTCACCCTTACACACACACACAAACTCATTATTGAAACAGCATTGCAACAATTAATGAATCACACTCAGACCCAGTCACACAGATGACACGGAAAACACCCGAGTTGAGGAGAACAGGGCTACATCTTTCTTCATCTCCCTCTCTTCCTATCCCACCCAACACTATCACCGCTCCAGCTCTCCCCTGTCTCCCTCCTCTCTCCTCCTCCACACCAGCTGGGCTTTCTCTCTCCCCCCCTCCAGAACCAAAGGAGCCATGTGTTCCCTCTCCACACCTCCTTCAGCCCATTCTTTCCTTTCTCTTTTACATGTTCACCCTGTCTCTCCTCCTCGCCGGTCTGTGTGGTCCTCGCTGTTGTTGTAAACCTGTTATTTGCCTCCTTTTAATGCACTCCGGCTTTTCACCTTTCCCACTTTCCCCTCTCAATGTGCCCCTGGCTGTCGCTCCAGCTGTCTGTTGCCTGGCTAGGGTAGCTGTTTTTTATGCCGCAGGATTGCACCTCCCCCGCTCTCGTGTTCACAAACACACACACACACACACACACACACACACACACACACACACATCTTCCTTCCTCATTCCTGTCTCTCTTGAATCTAGTCAAATGTGAACATCCTTCCTATCGCAGTACTCTAGCTCCTGTCTGTGTATCTTGGTCTGTGTTAAACCTTTAAAATGGAGTCAAATGAGGATGAGAGTTATCCTTGACTCTCACTGTTTTCACTGTCATATGCATAAAGCAGGCAGAGAGTGAGGAAAAGGGTGTGTGGGAAAAGACGACGGGGGATCATGAAATGAGTCATAAGAGAAGAGGGAGAAACCAGAGACAGACAGTTGTGATAAATGACCCAGCTGCTGTGACCTCATAGGCAGCAGGTCAGAGGTCCTGCTGGAGGTTAGCCAATCAAAGGGCAGGAAACATCTGATCTAAGGGTCAGTGGGAGTCATAAATATCTGATTAGCTCTGCAGTAACTCTTGGGACACATAGTGATGTCTACGTACATGAGAGCCTGCCTTTACATATGTTGGCCTTTTTTTAGCTAGTGCTTTGAAACCAAGAGGCTGAATGGACAAGCTCTCTCTGTGAGGATTAACTAAGATTAAAAGGAGTTTTGTGAGAATGCTAATTATGCAGTATCAGAGTGGAGCCTGGCTGTAATCACGTTAAACACGATTAAAGTCTTGTAATTTGGGGGAATTGTGGTGTGGTTTCCGTGTGTGTTCCTGTAGATTAGTGGTATAAAAGTCCAAGCAGCTCTTTGGTGGGCACATACCAGAGATTCACTGTCTGTGAGTGGTTAGCAGCACTACCCTACCGATCCCCTCCGCCCCCAGCTCTGGGCAGTACCACTTAATCACCAGTCACCCCTAAGTAATCCCTTGAGGGCAATGTCATTTCAGCAGGAGTCAACTAAAAAAAACAAAACTTTCCAACCTCAACGACTTTTGTTTTTGTGACATTTGAGCTTCGTTCACTCCCTGTGTGGACTGTTGGCACAGATTCTGTTTGTTTGAACTCATAGCGGACAGTCACCCTCACTCGAGAAAAACAGAGATAAAAATAACAAGAGAGGTTGGTGTAAAAAAGGTTGATGTAAAAACTGAACATGTTGTGCTTTGAATTGGTTGAAATTATCTAGTAGACCCTCTCTGATCCAGGCCGTGCTGGAGTAAAACGCTGCTACGTCGCTTCCAAATGCTAGCTCTTTGTTATTGTAATTAGCCCTTTGCCTATACACACATGCGCACACACAAACGTATTTGTTCATGCAGACACAGGTGCGCAGATACACACACACACTCGCAGCAACAGAAAAAACAGCTATGGCACTTTGCCGCTCTCATTTTCCCCCTCTCATTTGATGTGTAGATTAAAGCAAGTTTCTGCATTGAGTTCCCTGGCTGCCTCAGCATCTCTCCTCCTACTTTTCCTTATCTTTACTTCTCCCTCGTATGCTTTATTTCTGTTCCCGGTTTCTTCACAGGTTGACAAAATAATCATGTATCAGAATCTAATTTTCGTTTAAGAATTCACTCGCTGGCTCTTCTTCCATCTCTGGCTTTCGAGCTTTAATGAGGTGTGCTTGTAGAAAGTTAGAGGTCTCTGGTCACTCGTTTTATCAGCCCCATTAAGCACCTTGCTGGTCAATAACTTTCACCGTTGATTGTGCCTCACCAGGAGAAGAAAGGTAGGGAGGACCCTCAGGAGAGACAGAAAACGAGGAAAAGACGGGAAGAGCAGTGTGTAAGGGGAGCAGGGGGAGGTGTTTGTCAGGAGCAAGCCAAGGAGGCAAAAAGGGGATGGAGTAATAAGCGGGAACAAATAACACGAGACAAAATGAGCTTTTCACGAATAAGGAGAGAAGACAGCAATTCCTCTCACGCCAAGCACTCTCTCACTCTCAAGGGAGGCAAGTGAGTTAGATTTGAGTGCTTAGGCTTGTGTAAAAAAAAATAGCAGAATGAAACGCACGTGTGCATGTGCACACACACATTCATCCACACTCGCGAGAAGCCAAGGAGACACAATGGGCAGAATAACAAGCATCATAGACCATCAGCTCAGTGTTTGACACGGCTTTCAGGCTTTGTGTGTGTGTGTGTGTGTGTGTGTATGATCTCCCTTTCAATGTGACTTGCTCTCTTCCTCTTGTCACATAAGTGCTTGTGTGTGTGTGTGTATGTACGCTCACATCTACCTACTGTATAAACCGCGTACATTTTTGTGTGTGTTTAGCTGACTAACCAATTGCGTGTAGATGTTTGTGTGTGTGAATTTCTTATACTGAGTTATCGGTAGTGAGCAGACGCACCGACAGAGTGAGTGGTGGGGAAAATCCTCTTTGTAAAGTAGGTCATGGAGTTAGAAGCCTAGTGCCGGGATAAGCTCGCTTTAGCATGTCTGCTAATTATGCTGCCGCCCTCTGTGCTGAGTCACATCCCCGTCACATCCCCAGAAAATCCTCCACAGCAGACAAAGAGAGAGGGATGGATGGGTGTGTAGGTGGGAGAATATCCTCAGGTTGTAAGAAGAGTGAAAAGGTCAAAACATCAAAGGGAGAAAAAAAGCCTTACCTTGTTTTTAATGTTAGCGCCTCAAAATGATGTTTAAAATGGCGCCAAACAAGTCGAACATTCAAAGAGCGTGATTTCACGGGACACATTTTGACATGCCACAGAAAGGACAAGCACAGGTGTAAATAATAGAATGAATGTTGGCTGAATACCATTTAGCTGCTTTGATTTCTGGGTCCTGTTATTGTGCATTGTTGGCTCGCTGTCATACTGTCACGGTTCACTAAATGGAAATGTGACAATTCAAAATGTCTGCTGTGAAATTCAGATAAATAAAACGGCAAAAGATCCAGATTAAAGAGTGTGATTTGTTTCTAATGCATATTTCTAATGTAAATCAGTATTCTTCCATAGTATGGCAGATTGCACTAGAATCTAGAAAAAATGTCAGAATCATGATTCCCAGCTTGCAAAATAATGAATTGTCATAAAACAATTAATTGACTTTTATACCACATTCTTTGTTAATATTTGTTTAGTGAAAGCCTCACACCAGTAGTCCATCCACACAGATGTTTTCATGTGGCATTGACTGACAGGTCGCTCACCCTCCTGTTATTTGTGTTGCACCTGTTGGGGTGGGACAACTTCCAATTTAATCATTCTTACTGGTGCATTGAGTTTGGTAAAATTCTGAGCATAGCTCCACCCAACATGACTACAGGTCTAATCAGGCAGAGTATCTGAGAACACCTTGGTGGGTACGCCAAGCCTTTAAGCAGCATTTTTAGGCAAATATGCATGTGTGGGTAGAATTGAAAATATAATCAACACTAGGTGTGCAGTTTTTCAGTAGTATTTCTTCATTATTTACAATTGCTTATTACTTGTCACAGTAGATTTGACCTACAGTATTCACTGTTTTTACCATCATGTCCAACTACTTTCTACCTTTTTGTTGCCCATTTATAGTTGCTGGAGCCGTGTCAGGTATAAACAGACAGACAGAAACACATTTCAAGCATTAATATTATGTCATTGAAGTTGTATGGATAATGGATGTGACTGAGTCCGTGCATGCATGAATATATGACTGAGGATAGAATAACAGCACTGTGGACATTGTATGACAATGTATTTCTTTTTTGCAAATTGGCAATTGCTAAGACACAAATAATGAGGATTTTACAACAGCACCCATTCACCGAGAAATAAACACAGTGGCAGTATTTTCTGTTTGTCACACCGAGGTTCTCACCTGTTCATTTTCATTTAGACGTAATCCGGCCAGACACTTTCCAGAGGCTCCCCCGTTCTGCCTTTGCACGGATGATTAACTTTAAATACACTCTTATTCAAACATAACTGAAGTTTTCATATGCAAAATAACTGAGCATAAAACAGCCAGACCGGTCTTTAAAGTAAATGAGTAGCCTGGATTGCAATCATGGCTGTGTAATGGTGTGTGAGGACAGAGATGTAGTATTGCAGAATGGAGCCTATGAGAATCTCCCTTAAATGCCTAGTGAGTGTGTGTGTGAGACAGAGAGAGTGAGAGAGAGAGACTACAACTGTGTCTTGTAACTCATCACTTTACAGCTTTACAGGCAGGCTCTGAAGTCTGTCTACCCTTTATCTCGCTCTCTCCGTCTTTGTCTCTGCCCTGTCTCACCTTGTTTTTCTCGATCTTCCCCACCCTACGCTCCTTTCTTCTCACAAACCCTGTTTTTCCCCTCCCGGTCTTTTTTTTCTTATATCTATGTTTTTTCTGTGTTTCATTTCACTGTCAGTTCACCAGCCATTTCAAACGGCACTATGCTGTCGATTGACTGTCAGCATTTCTCCTGGTTCATTACAGGCCCTCTGATTTCAGAAACATAATCATCTTACATTACTCTCATTCTAGTTTAGGGGTACCACATAGATACCTTAAGTATTGACCTACATACCTTGTGTTTCTTGCATGTGTCCACACAAGTGAAAATTGGCTTTCTCCCTCTGCCTGGAAGAAACTGAGCTTGCCCCTTCCATCATTACAGGATCACATACGGCCATCAACTGCCAAAATCCAAAGCCTCCGTCTGAAAGAGAAAGGACTGTTGAATACACTGTTTCATGTTGAAAGTTTTCCATCTTCACTGAAATGGCAAAATATTAGAGGAGTGCTTGAAGCATCTTTTGAAAATGAACATTCTCCAGCTTTTTACATCAATTTTCAAACGGTTGTTTACAAAGCAAGCATAAAGAACAGATTGTTCCAGCAAGTCTCAAACACTCCCAAAAGGTGCAGCACATTACAATATATCACCTAACATATGTTAGTGTTTTCCAAATGCTCAGTTTTACTGTTGAAACCAGATTTCTCAACCCTCGGGGTTCGGTGAGCTGCATAGAAATCCACCCCAACATCAGGGTCAGACCAGTGTGTGTAACGATTAATGGAGAAAAGGCTCAACAACGGAGAGGCAATTACCAGGCTGACATGCAGCGTACAGTTTGTAGGAGGGATGGAGCGCAGGGTTATAAATGACGCTTTTAATAAAGTGCAACAACTAATGATTTGACACATACGATGTCTTCATTAGAATAAGAGCAGATATTGGCACAGGGACACCTGTTGAGGCTCAGCTCTCAGATGGTGGATATGCTGGGTTTTCTCCTGCTAATTATGAAATTATTAAATTGCTTTCCTGTGACTGCTGCACGACGAGCGATGCATGACAGGAATTTTTGACCCATTTGTGGTGCTGGATGAAAAGTCAGATGATCACCAGAGTCAGAGAATTTGAACATCTGTGCCACATTTCACAGCAATAAATCCAATAGTCATGATATTTCATTCTGAAACGAAGTGTTTGATTGACAGACTTGACGGTCGGAGTGACCAACTGATGCTGCCATCCCTAGAGCTGCTAGTGCGTCTAAAAATGGCAACCATCATTATCATCTAACTGTACTCCGCAGAGTTTATCGTGGCAGGGGATGAATCCCCACCTGCTTATAATGAGAAAATCACTGGTACAGAAAAGAGCAGGGAAGAGGTGTGTGTGTGTGTGTGTGTGTGTGGGAGGGGGGGGGGTACATATGAAACAGAAAAAACAGGGCAGGGTCAAAGGAAGCCACCCCCCCCACACACACACACACCCTGTGGCCCTCTGCACTCATCCTGCCTGCATATCAGTATTCAGCAGACCACCGCTGCCTCCTCTTATCAGGATGGAACTGATTTAACCTTACAGTAGTTTCCATGGCTGGCTTGTGTATGTTTTTTACCCCACAGCTGTTGGTTCCCAAAAAGTAACAAATCTGCCCATTAAAAAAAATGTAGCTGTCCTCTTCAGCTTGGATCTGTTATTTGTTTGGTGTCTTTTTCTACTGAATCAGGTTCAATCTTAGTTTCTCTTTTTCCTTCCTCTCACGGTGTTTACGACGACTCAAAGCTCCTGGACATACTGGTCTCCATGCACTCCTTCGGCCTAATCTTTTTGGCCCTGTGTCAGTCAGACTGATGTGCGTGACGCACCCCTGTCCTCCCCTCTTTTTCTCCCTCTCTTCCTCTCAGCCCCCCCCCCGAAGAGCCACAAGCCTTTCCCCTTCATCTCAAAAATATCTCCATGGCTCTGTGAGGAATACACAGCGCTTTGGTTACCAGCATGTCCCTCTCTTTCTCGCCCGACACATCGCTTGCTTCTTGCCTCATCTGCACCTCGCCTGGAGTCTGAACTCTTTAAGTGTGAAAATAAACAGGAAGGGTTGAGCGTTCGGTCCGTGGCTGAAGGTCACCTCTGTTTAGGAGCGATAAAAAGGCTTACGCTATTTTGACAGCTGGCCAGCTTTCACCTGTTCCCGAGCGTTCCCTCTGGCTCCAGACAGATGAAAAAAAAAAAGTTATTTTATTTGCTAGACTTTTATTTGTCAAAGTTAAAACTGAAAAAAGCATTGTAGCGTTCTTGGCAAGCTGCCTACCTTTCAGCATCCCTGCATTACTTTTGTTCCCACTGTTTTCTTTTGTTTCCATTTCATTTCTCATTCATCTTTTTATCTTTTTTTTGGTCATGCATGTCTTTTTATTTGCTTTGGCATTTTATTCAGTTATTGTCTGTCTTTTTATTTACTCCATAATGTATGTGTTTAATCCTTTTGTTTTCAGTTGATTTTATTGGTGGATTTGACCCATTCCCACTCTACCATGTGAATGAGAAATCATCCCATCTCCTCTTAAAGCCCATGTACCAGTAAGTATGAATGTGCTGTCATGCCACTGTATGTGTGTTAAAATGTGACCATAAGAGCAGGTGCATGTGAATATTCACACTAGCCGTCGCCTTTTGTGGCACGTACAATTTGGGTTGTGTCTATTTCTTGCCTTGCGTGTAATTATTTCCTCTTCAAGTTCACATACTCACAATTTTCCCTGAAACTGTCCACTAATTAGGATCAAGTATAATTTTTGACTACATAATCTCAACTCAAGGCCCACTTACTCGCTTGCCCCAGGGCGTTTTGGTATTTGACCAGGATTCAGGATGTTACAGAACAACACTGACTCATAGTGACTGTGCGGACAGTCTGCTCAGTATCTGGAGCTTTGAGTCATGTCTGGGGAGTAAACGTCCTCCTGAAACATGCTACACTCTGTCAGAGTGCTGTTGGGAATATGAAAGCCTTTCACGACACTGTCGTTAGTGTAGTGTACGTGTGTCCCCACACCTCATGGCAGTTACTAATTGAAGAACATAGAGGAAAACATACAAAAAGTCTGTCTAGAATTGGATAAATCAATTAAGTTATACGGAGAACTTAATAACAATAAGCTTGGGAAGTCATGTAATAATTCTCTGCCAACATGGAATGGAATGAATATTTTATTAGCTTCTTGACAGTTTAATCAGCTCCGTCTCTAATGGGAGAAAGGAAGTTTTCGTCTCTCCAATCTACTGGGAGTTATATCCTGGAGAAATTCATCCAGGGAAGTGTCTGTGTCTCTCTGTGTGTGTGTGTGTGGGGGGATGTCTGTGAAAAGTGTCTGTGTCACCCAACGCTAACTCTCTGCTCTCTCTTTCCATGTCTCTGTTCTCGGCAGGTCTACGTAAATAGGAGAGCGTCCAGGTGACACAGCAAATTCCCATGGAGAAAAAAATGGCTGTTTTGACGCAAACGCCCCAGTGCACCGGGGCACGCCAGACATTCCTCCCCTTCTTGATTTCAGTACTCTAAACATGTCATTTACTGGTGTGCTGCCCAGAAAAGCCAACACTTCTCAGTTAGGGTCCATTGTTTTCCAGGGAGGGATGACGGGTTTGGGGAAAAGGGGGGGATTACAGTGTAACAAAGCCTCGTATTGTGTGTTTAGGGAAGTATCAATCATTTTCGTTGTATTGAGTTCTCTGCTGAGGTCCCATTGCTGTGACCTGCCTGTAATGGTTTCATACTCCCCAAGAACATGCATATAGAACATGTACAGCCTATAAATACACTGTATGTAATCAGGGACTGCCCAGCATTCCCAAACTGTGGTACTGTGTCTTAGAGGACTCAGTGATTTAGCATGTTATTGCTGGTTTGGATCAGATCTTGGCCGGAGGGCTGAATTACAGTGGAGCCTTTGGAATGAGCTATTGTGCGCTGCCTGTTTACTTTAGGCCAGGATCTCTGCGCATAAATACACGAGCAAAAGCAGGAAGAGGCAGGGGAGTGGAGGAGGAGGTAGAGGGAGGGAAGGGAACAAAAGCACCAAACCTACAGGGGCATCTATCAAAAATAGAAAATGTAAATAATGAAACAAGTGGGAACGGGGTGTGTTTTGGATTTAGAGTTTGAAATGTGAACTAATAAGAATGCCAAAAGAGCGTTAGCGTGTAAGAGGTGTTCAAACACAGGGAGTCTTAACTTTTTATTTCTGGAGTCTTATTATTGTGACTGTTTTCACCAACAGCCGAGTCAGAAGCTCTGAAGTGTCGGGTGTTTGTTAGAAGATGTGCTGAAAGATTCTGTTTTTCCCTTCAGCTTGTCTCCTCTTAACTACTGACACATCGGGCTGCTGAGGGGGGGGATCATTACACACACTCAAAGCAAAGGTTACACAGCATATATTTAACTTTGAGAAAACAATAGAAATTGTTTCGCTATCCGTATTGCACACAGCAGTGTTGAAATGCATGGGTACGGTCTCCGGTGTAGAAGTAGCAAGGCCGTACCCGAGTGAACAGGAGCGCTGTCTCCTGTCAGTAGCTCCTCAGTGGTGATAGTCTCAGCTGTGATTGTTTTATAGCATGTTTTTTTTACAGGGTTTGTTTTGTAAGTATGTGTATAACATATTAAGTAATGAGAAACTGATGTCTTCGACTCTGCTCATTTTATTTTATCCAGGTTTCTTTTATTCTGAACCAGCAACGTAACGCATCTATTTTTTTTTTAACACAAGTGCACAAACGTAGGTCATATCTCCTACACTGATTCATAGCACTTTTTTTAGCTAATATTATCCCTTTCTCAACATCTCTGACTAAACTCAATTTGAGTCACATCCCCTGTCGCCTTACTGTTTGTGTAAATCACTACTGCTCTCTGGTGTTCGAAGTGTTCATGTACAAGCTGCAAGGCTTCTGAGCTTCTGCTACTGGTATGCTCTTCCATAAATCTCCATGTTTTGTCAGCACCTTTGTGTGTGTGCAGAGAACAGTAAATCTTCATATACCTTCTGTTTGCTGGGTAATTGTCATGTAGGAGGATTCAGCGCTTTGCCCTGGTTGTTTGAATGTTACACTCTTTATCATTTAGGTTAAGATCTTTTTTTTTGCCCACTACATTTCAATCCAGAACACTTTCAGTATGTTAGTTATTTAATGACAGCATTTCTTGGTGCTAAGTTTCAAATTGTCTGCTTGGCTTATTTTTAATCAAAGGAGTTGTGAACAAAGAAGTAGCTTTATTTTTTGTTCTCTGTCTGTTGTCAGCGCCTAAAAATATCCTGCTCTGTGATATTTGATGTCCTTCACTGCCAGATAGACAGTCCACACGCTGTTAAGATCCTGAAAATCATCTGACCACTTCTGCTGGCTTATTTTCAGAATGATGAGTGTGAACCATTTTGATTTGATTGGTCACATCTCTTTTTTTGGCAAGATGCAATAATTTATATGTCATTATTGTCTTTTAATACTTTAATATTCACACACTCCTGGTAGGCTAATTGGTGTGTGGATTAGTGAAAACACAGAGCATATTGTAACATAATCAGTATTAGTAGTAAATGCTACTAAAATCGTTATGTAAAAACAAGTCTTCCTCTCAGTGCAATACAGCCTCTTCCCAAACCCCAGTAACTGGAAATTAGTTAAAACCTTTTACAGTTGTGTATGTATGTGCTAGTCTCCACTGAAGATTCCACCTGTTTGTAGATAATTCCCTTTCTTCGTATAGAAAGTGGAAAAGATCTCCTTTTTTGTATTTCTCTCTTCTATTTTGTGTCCTGTGTTGCGCCCTGCCCCATGTGACCTGATTGTGTAATCCTATTTATCCAGAACTGTGCTTTGTGTTCATGTAAATAAGTGTTTGTTTGTTAATAAAATAATGTGCTCTTTTAATGATCATGTGTGTCATTCAGTTTGCCATGTATGTAAAAACTGTCATATCTGCTCTTAGGTAAGTGCACCCTTACTGCAAAAACATTCATAATGACAAGATAGATTTTGAAAGGCTGAAAATGTTTATTATAGGAAATGAGCAGTAAACTCTGACAAAACAAGCCACCAGCAATCATCAATTTGTTTCATCAGTACAAGGGAAAATGAGTACAGAGGAAAACTCAAGGTCACTCATACACCACCTGTGTAGCAGCGGCTTCTCTCTTCAGCCTTAGGACATGAAAGCGCGAACACTGCCTCTAATAACGGCTCTGCAGATGGGGCAGTGACGCAGGCTGGCAGCGCAATCACCACACACCACCAGATGACCACATGGGATGAAGACGATGGACACCAGTTTGTCCATGCACACCTTACACGTCCTCTCCTCCTGCAGCTGCCTCAGCAGCTCCTCTGGGCTGGGGTCCTTCACTGTTGGAGAAACCACCAACAACAGAAAAACAGATGAACACACACGCACCCGTTGTGTCTTGAGTGTAAGCACTGCAGGATAGAGCAATCATGTGTCAGCAGCTTAACTGTGTAATTGATTATGAATGTAATACAAGCACAAAAGTTGCCTTTTCCTGTAAACCATATAGGTGTTGACCTCTGACCTTTCTCTCTGACAGGTGTTTGTGTCCTCACATTTCCAGCACTGGAGCCCTGCCTCATCTCTGGCTCTAAAGGAAACAAACGTGAAAAAAGACAGTCAAACACATTATGAACTTAAGACATCCAGTGTAACAGTGATATTTGGACTATTATTAATTTTAAGTTATTAAATCAGAATTAATCCTTGATACCTCTAGCCGGCCACAGTATCAAAATTAAAAGTACTTGTGTTACTGTGTTCAGTAAAATGGTTGTTGACTATATTACATTCTATAATAGATTGATTGATAGATGAATCCATATTAACAATCAGTCAATTTAATTTAATGACCACACAGCCAGGCTGGTGGAATTTGTTTCCAGTACAGCTTTTTGATACAGGTTCCAACATTTAGGTATTTATACATTAACATATAAAGTAACATACATGTACGTACAGACACCACATTACGATATGAAATACATAATACATGAGGGGTCATG
>JAPMOB010218744.1:0-18462 GCA_029875015.1 Lepomis gibbosus | reverse complement strand
GGCTATGGGAATTTTTTTGATATTTTATACACCTAACAGCTAATCAAGAAAATATTCAACAGATTAATCAACAATGAAAATAATCGTTAACTGCACTCCTAATTTCTACAAAATGAAAGGTGAACTATGACTTGGACATAACAGCCCACTGGCAGATTTTTTTTCTAACAAGTATCTTGTAGCAAATAAAGTGGCGAAAATAGGATCTCATCTGTGCTAGCTGCCACTGTTGACAGTCTATATCCTACAAAAGGTCAAAATAATTTTCTGTACTGGACTGTTTAACACCACTTATTACAGTGTTCATGTTTATAGTCACTACTTTTAAAATGCTGTCAACTTATGATTTGCTCCACTGCTTCCTCCTACATCTCCTCTTAGTAGACAGCTGGCTTTTCTGAGAAATACATATTATTTGCTTTGCTCTCATGAAATATAGTGCCAATAAAGCATTTGTCTCTTGGATAAACCACTGACTTACAGTATTACTATTAATTTCTGTAGATTTTCCTCCCAAGTCTGACCTTAATTGTCACCTTACTGGTTACCCAATGGTTTTGGTCAGCAAGCACGGCCATGGATGACATGACATACCCTTAACAAAAGAACCTGTTTCAGCATAGAACCCTTTTTTGTGCAGTAATTTCAGCTAAATGCATAACTTAAATCCTACTGATAAAGACAGTGGCTCAGTATTACATGTAAAAAGCTATCCACTTAAACAAAAATTGTAAAATAAAATCCAAAAACAAAGCAAGTCCACACTGGCCTTCATCTACACAGAGGCCATGTAGAGCAAACTTTAACCTTTCCTGCTGTATTGTGCTGTTGTGGAAGAACAATGGAAAATAAAAAGGTATCTAATTATGAGCTGGCATTGTTGTTTACATTTATCATTTTACTCTGGCAGACCACAAGATCTTGAATTAACTTTGAGTAGCTAACTGACAGAACATACCACAACATCGGGTCAGTGAATGTTTGTTTTTTTAAAATAATAGGAAATATAAAACTGATAATAACTCTGAGGCAGGGTGATAAAAATAGAAAATGTCACCGAAACTACTGAACGTACCAGTATACTTTTCCCCTGCCTGGCATAAAGCATTCATCAGGTGAACATCAGATCCTGTGGCTGAAGGGGATGAAAAGCCACCAAGCGTTTGTCATGAATGAGGGAGTTAAAGAGAGGAACGACGCACGTGAAACGCTATTCAGATACACCTTACTGACTCATTTTATTGCGATGCATCGTGAAAGGCACACGTATGCGGATATACTCTGTTACGATGCGTAACAATGTCACCGGTCATCTACGTACAGTGACAGGTGTGTAGGTGGCACAGTTTGTCAACACATTAAGGTAAATACCTTCAGGTCGCTCATCACTAACGACACCACTATTGCGCTCCCTCTTTATTATGTGTATTAATTACCTTTTATTAAAGATTAAGGGCACGCAGCCAGATTGCTACGCAGCAGTGAAAATTTTGTTTGCAAATAAATGATGGCGACTGTAGTTGGTGAAGCAGGGCTAATCGCATATATTGTCTCTAGCTTGCTAAAGTGAGCAGGGCACCGCACGCGTTGTTTTTGTCGGGACAGCTGAGCTCATGAGCGTGACTGAACCGAAGCTGCAGCTGGTTAGCTTACCCGACTAAACCAGATGCTGAGCTGTGTCTCTGACAGCACGGCGAAGTAAAACCTCTGAGAGCTGGGCTGGATGTGGAAGGGCTCCTCTTCACTCCTCAGCGGACAAAGCAGCCTCCGGGGCCAGCCGGTTAGAAAATACATGACGGCAAACTCACTCCGCTTAGACACTCAAAACAGTGTCGCAATGCCAGATGGTCGTTGCCCCTTATTCCTCCTAAAGTATTTTAATCCAAGTGAGTCACGGGCATTGTTTCCGTAAAAATGAAAACTTTGAATAGGTGCATGCGGTCCAGAGTCCACTGGCCTGGCTATCAATCCATGAATGCCGCACAGAAAGATCCCAGCAGCCGATGGAGCTACACAGCTAATGTTAGCTCTGGGCTAGCATTGGCTTTCCAACTTGAAGCTAATGAGCTGTCCAAGGCAACGACACTCTAACCGAAATCAAAAGCAACCAGGCCCGCAGCGACACCGTACAGCAACCAACTAGCGTATTGCGGGTAACAAATAGATCGGTTAACTTTCGTTCCCGCAGCGGTGTCAGATCTTCTGGTGTCGGGACCAACGGTGTTTATTAGCGGTAAAGCGTCCAGTTTTCACTCCTCTGTGCTGCCTCGCCGTCGCCATCTTTACAAGAGTCTGTCTGACTCAATGCTGATTGGCTACGACAAAAACGTTTGCGTCCTGTTGACATCTGACGTCCTCTCTCCGTTATGTGAAACCGTGATTGAAACGCGGCTGCGCAGACGGCAACATAGCCCGACACTGACATCTGGCGGTGTAAAATAAACCATGCAGGGAAATCAAAAACTTTTGGCCCTCAGACTGATCAAGCACCGTCTGGTTTCTACAACTACTCTGGCTCAGGGTTTGTACAACACAACAATAAATAACTATATCAACACAGAGGAATGTAGTTTGGCGTGATCACAGCTACAGAGCAGTTCAGAGTTCTGTGCCAGGACAGTTAAGTGTAGGGTTCATTCTTGTGCACACAGGGTTGAACAACAACATTTCAAAAACTTCCAGTTCTTCTGTGACATTTTAAACATTTTGTGTATTTTAGTAATTGAAATGATACCACTCCTCATAGCGTTTGCACAACAATTTTACCAACTAAAATTGAAACATTAATAGGCTTCACTATTTGATTCCATCCCTGTCTCCATTAATGTTGTTTGATGTTTCTTTCCTTCTCCTCTTTCTTACTTCACTTTAGCAAGCTGAAGAACTTTGAAAATGAGACACTGGGACAGATCACAGGGAATCTGAAAATTCACAATTGAAAATAAATGTGAATAAATGTGATATTGAAAATGAATTTTGCATACAAAATATTAACATTGTATTAATATTTGCTATAAACTAATACCAAATTGTATTACTACACTGGACAAATGAGATGCACCTCTTTTTATTGAATTATAGTGCTTTGTCTATTTTATTTGAATATTTTATCGCCTAATTGAAATAAATAAAAAATAAAATAAAGACAAATAAATCTGTATGTTTGACCAAACATTTGAATTAAGTTCTAAAAGTGATTACACAACCCGTGGAAACTGTTCATAGTGTGCTTTTAAAAACAGTTTTGCATAAAAAGTACATGTTGTACCAACATATTAATATTTAGGCCTGCACACTTTTGAGTTAAATAATTGGCTATATTTCAACGCTTATTTTAAACATAGATTTAAAATGCACGTATGTTTACATTATACATTCAACACTTAACCTTCTCCATATTAAACAAATTATGGAATCTATTGTATGCACCTTCTAAGTTACTAATATTTTTCTGCATGTAAGCACATATAACTGATATCGAACAAATATCTGAATCTCAAATATGTCCGTATATTTATATATAAGTTTTGTATGGGCACACACACCACTCGGTCACACAATTTATTAAACTCTATTAATACTAACGTCAGGTAGACGCAACATTCAGACTCGTACTGTAGGTGGCGGTAAAACGCGTACAGTTGTTGACCACCTACCAGAAACAGAAGAAGAAGAAGCAGCAGCAAAAGAAGAAGCATGGCTGCTGACATGAGATTACCAACTATTCGGAAACCAGTGTCGCTATCAGTTTCTACATTTGACCGAAAAGATCTGGTCGTCCCCGGCGATGTTATCACTTCAGACACTGGCTTCATGAGGTAGGTACTGGCTGGTTTACCCGTGGTGTGATCGGCTGCTGGGTGGGGCACACACACCATGTTGTCATGGAGGGAAATCAAATAATAGGAGCATGAGAAAGGATTCTCGTAGCGATACCTTAAAACAATAAATCACTTAGGGGAAATCCACCATAAGAAGTGACCATCATCAGAAGTAATGATCTTTATGATATCTTAGCATACTCTTATCTGCCTAAAAAGGTTCAAGCTCATTTCAAAAGAGAAGTTTATCCTGGTTGTACTCTGACCATAATTAGTTTAGCTGTTTACCCTTTTATGACGATTTAAAGATTTTGCCCAGCCTGTCCTAGCCAAACAATAACGTACAATAGAGTACACAATATCTGATGCAAGTTCAATTGTGATAGGGACTCTGAACCGGAACATAATTATAATTGAATCGCTGAATGTATTACGTATTACTCATTATCCATTGCTGTACATCATTTACGCTATGCCCAGGGGTCATGGTACCTATGTTGATGAAGACAAGCTGACGGCTTCAGTCGCTGGAGAGGTGCAGAGAGTAGACAAGCTGATCTGTGTCAGACCACTCAAGACCAGGTAAGTGGTTAAATAGAGGTTCTTTAACGTTCACGGTAAAAAAAAAAGTGATTTAAGTCATTTGGCCAGTGTGTGCAGTCATATTTATTGTTGTATTGTACTGCTGCTTTTGCAGAAGTTGTTCCTTTATAATTTTGTTGTATGCTCTTGAATTGCAGGTTCAACGGGGAGGTTGGAGATGTGGTGGTTGGCAGAATCACAGAGGTAAAGCCCTGCCAGGAACATCTCATTTGTGATGTCTGACATTTTAAATGTAGCCTAAAAATGTATGGTTACAGCAAGCTGGTGTCATTGTGGGTAGCAAGATATTTTATTTTCGATATGTGTGTTTTTTGTGGTAGGTCCAACAGAAACGGTGGAAGGTGGAGACCAACTCCCGGCTGGACTCTGTCCTCTTGTTGTCTTCTGTCAATTTGCCTGGAGGAGAGCTGGTGAGATGCTAGAAATTGTGATTTAGAGGCAGATGTCTTTACACTGTTAGCTGAACTAGCGTTATCCTAAAAGACAGGGAGATGGGTTTGGACGGGGAAGATTGTTAAGAACCAACTTTATTTAATTTATTGTTTAAAGTATTTTATATGATTTTCTGTTTTAGAGGAGACGATCAGCAGAAGATGAGCTCACCATGAGAGAATACCTTCAGGAAGGCGATCTCATCAGTGTAACTCACAGTTTATTAAAACCTTTCATTGGCTGCTCTATCTTATTATTCTCCCTTATAACATTCTTGTTGCTCTTTTCCTGTGTTTATTTAGGCAGAGGTGCAGTCTGTCTTCTCAGATGGAGCCCTATCACTTCACACTCGTAGTTTAAAGTATGGAAAAGTGAGTTATGCCAATGTACACAATCACATAAAGACTAGGATATACTCTTGGTTGGACAGTGTAAACTTTGGAATGTCCTAAATATGCACATTTTGGGTGACATAACCACACTTTCAACAATGCTACTAGTCTAGCAGCTAATACATAATTGAGTACACATGAATTGACAGTAATGAATGTAAAAATAATATCAGTGCCAGATGGGAGACTACTTAGTGACTTTCACCTTTTAATTGAGGCTGAACAAATGGATATGGTCAAATTAATGTTGGGAATAATTGAAATGGGAAGCTCTGTACATTTCTGTATATCACAGACAGAGTGCCGTAGTGACTTGACCTTGATATGTACCATTACATTCTTGTGTTACGAAAATGTAGCTATAATTGTTTAACTAAAAAATAAGCTAGTAATACATTTCTTCTTTCCTAATATGACCTAATATTTGGTTTCTACTTCATCTGACCATCAGTTAGGTCAAGGAGTTCTCGTACAGCTCTCTCCTTCTCTGATAAAGAGGCAGAAAACACATTTCCACAACCTGCCGTGTGGCGCATCAATCATCCTCGGAAATAACGGCTTTGTGTGGTTGTATCCCACGCCAGAACAACAGGAGGAGGAAGCTGGGGGCTTCTACACCAGCCTGGAGGTGGGAAAGAGCAGGCTTTTAAATTTTTACCAGTCATTATATTGATAAATACACATTTGGATTTAAATTAAGTTAACATTTCAAATTCACCCAGTCTTCTTTTTTATGTACCCTTACAGTACAATATGTTAATAATCTGCAAAGAAGAGAAACACAGATACATTTTATATGTATATGCTGTACTTATTTGTTTGTGCATCTCTCGCCTCTGTCCTTTCAGCCGGTTAGTCTCTCCGATCGAGAGGTGATTTCACGGTTGAGAAACTGCCTACTGGCTTTGGCTACACACAAGGTCCTTTTATATGACACCAGCGTTCTCTATTGCTACGAATCTTCAGTTCAACACCAGGTAGGAATCAGTTGGATACAATTTTATGCACTGTTGTGACACTTATTTCAGTGTGTGATTGTTTTGGAATGACACCCACTGTCTCACAAATGTAAAGCAATAACAATATGTTGAAATAAAAAAAGTGTACTTTCCCATTTTGTGCCATCTGGTGGCCATATTGGAAATCTTCAGAAACAGTTGTTTACAGTTCTCAACTTTGAATCAGACATGGTTGATTTCATGGGGGAACTGATGACCTAATCACTAATGCTTCTTGTAAATATTGTGATTATATAATATCAGCATGTTAGCTCATATGCTATCGCCTTATTTTTGTTTACACATCTGCTTGGTTTTTCTTGGTAATAATTTTTTTCCCACAGCTTTCACAAAAGTGATCATAAATCTGCATTATGCGTCATTCTGCTTGTTCATTTTTAGTGGTGATTGTTTGTTACATTTTGTTAAAAAAAACTGTGGTATGTAAATATTGTTCATTGTAACTGATCTAAAATTGTCCGCTTTATGCTGACTCTGTAGGTCAAGGACATCTTGAAACCTGAAGTGATGGAGGAGATTGTAATGTTGACACAACAGAAGCTGTTGGAGCAGGAGGGTTAAAGAGCACAAATCCTAACTGTGACCTCACAAAACCAAGATCCCATCAAGCAGCTATGTCATGGACTGACCACCTATCTGAATCCAGTCTATTGTGCAGTTGAATAGCTCTAAGTGCATTTTATCTAAAACACTGTTCATTGCTAATGGAAAGGATGGGTAACTTCTTGGGTAAATTCTGCAACATTCAGAAATCACAAGAGCAGCTGTTAAGTTTTACAAAGTGAAACACTTTCCCTTTGATATTGTGTATTGTATGCAATAAATATTCTATCATTTTCAGTACTTGTCAGTGTGGTGTGTGGTGTTGAATAATGAAGAAACAGAAAGGAAAACATGTCAGGAAACTTAGGTTTCAGATCATGTATTTACTATTGCTACATAGTATTTGTCATCAGCAATAGCAGTAATGCAGAGTTCATCTGAAAAATGTATTTATTGTGAAATAAGACAGTACTGACATATTACATATTGTATAACACTGGATGAACTATGGTGGTGAAAGTGGTATGGCCAACAAGAGCACAACTGATGTATAAGGTTAATATATAATATTAGTTTGCTATCTGTACTTAGTTCATGAAAACTCAAGGTACTTTACAGTGTGATCATCACATACAATGTCCGTCAGATTTTGTTTGGCTGTATGTGAGCTGGAGGAGCAGAGATCAAAATGAAAAATTTGTTCCTTTAAAATACTACATGACATTGTAAAGAGTAAATTCTATTGAGTAAAAAAAGTGTCTTGGTAGTGGAGCTGGAGTTGCTCTGTCCTGCGCTGCCAGGATAATCTAAAACCTGCTCTGGTCCCTCTGGTCCCTTGTACTAGCCCACGCACGCACGTGACGTCAGGCGTCGCCCCACCCACATATTTCTGTAAACCACCTTGCGTATGGAAGTATGGCGGCACCAGCGATACAACTACTACTCGGCCAAAGTTTGTTGCTCAGATTTTCACGTGAGAGCGATGAATAAGTACGCGAACCGGGGGGTCGGTAACGAAGAGCTCGGCGACTGTAAGCAGAGGAAAGAACTTGCAGAAAGAGACGTGGGTCTCTGGCCGACTGAGTTTCCTCGATTTCTCTTCACCTCCTCGATTGAAGTGCCTTTAGTCGGGACCACAGGGGAAGAAACTCCGCAAGACGGAAAGAGTGGACACGGAAGTTTGAAACTAACTGAAAAACTGTAGCACTGGAAAGACCACTTTCCAAGCATTAAAGTGTGGTGACCAGAGATGTTGTGTTGACACACAGAAGTGCACTTGTCCGACGTTTGTTACCAGCGCTTTAAAATCGACGGCGCAACTGTTGAGTGCTCGATGTACATTTGGCTCTGGCGCTGCATACCACCAGCTAACGTTAGTTAGCCTCCATGGCTACCTTCAACATTAGCTTGAAGTCGCCAGCTAACCAACAATATAAATGTATATATGGCCGTGTAAGTTTCTGTTTCCCACGTGTCTTTATTCCATAAGTTTTTAACTACATTGCAAGTTTGGGATATGAGGTAGAAGCCTGCCATTTCCTCTTAAGTGCTGGTCATCTACTGTCTTGGGCATTGTTTTTGTTTTGTTAAGGATAACAATAGTAAATGCTCTGCTGCAGTTAAGTGATCTTTTTTTCACGTGCGTATGTCCTCGATGTTTAACATTATTTTGTACTGAGCGCGTTTTTGTTGCCAATCAACACGAAATTATCTGATGTGTAACGTTAGCCTGTAGTGAACTGAATTTTAGCTTGTCATTTAAAGAGCTTGATAGGCATTATAAAGAGGAAATTCAGTGGGTGTACATCCTGGATATAACGGAAGGAAATGGGGTTGTATACAGAAGGAACCACAGGTAATAAAGGTGTACTGACAGCTTAGTTGAAGTAGGATAGTTTAAAATCAAACAAGAACATACTTTTGAGCAACTTATCAGACAAACTTTCTTGGATAAGTTTTTTGATTAATGTTAATTCAGCCCTAGCATGCACATGTAGTTAATCTCTTATTCATTGTGAGCGTGTTTTCAATCAGGATCATTTGTACAGCGTGCAGTTTATCTGTTTGAAAAAATCAGAGTCACTCTTAATGAAATAATCAATGAGTTTTCATTGTTTCCCCCCTAACAGGTTACCTTGAAATGCCTTTCTTTGACCTCTGAAGCACTCAGGATCCATTAATGCACGATACACAGAGACATACTGGAGTAATACACATCTGCATAGGTGACCCGCATCACCCATACTCCAGGAGAGGACGGGCTGAGCAAGGGAAAGGGCTTCCTGTCTTCTCCTGATCACCATCCCTGCCTGGGGGCCAGCTGTTGGAGGGTGAGCAACAGAGTCCAGCTTGGAGAGACCCGGCTGCGGCCTGGCACCCTGCCCTTATGGGGCAGCAGCCGGGGAAGTTTGTAGGGGACCAGAGGAGACCCAGTCTGCCGGCCTTCATCAAGGGTGGAAAGAGAGAGTCGTCACGCCATGGGACCCAGCCCTGTAACGTTTTTGCTGTGCATGGTAAGAATAACTGTTCCTGATAAGATTCTTGTCATTGACATCAAATCTGTTTGTCCATCAGTTGCTTAGTTGTATGTTTGTTTAATGAGAATGTTGGGGATGAGCATTGCAGCCTTTTAGAGCATTCTGTAGCAGGCTCGTGTTTCCTCCAGTCTGTCTGCCACTTTACTTTTTAACACAGTGAATTACATAATGAAATCAGTGGCCTGGACTAACCTTTGTACCTGTACGGACAAAAGTGGATGGATGGTATTCACTGTTGTGAAAAAGCAAGAATCCAAGAGGCAGAAGACATTGCCGTGTATAAATAGAAATCACAAGTGTACAGATAGCCCCAACACTACTGTGGCTGCATCATCGAGACTGCAGCCTGCCAGCTGAATAACAGATTTGCTTGCAAAAAAACAGAGGAGGGAAAGTGGAGTCACTTCCAAGCATGCAATATTGCATTGTAACTGTTTATTATCAGACTTACCACACATTAATAATACAAGCAGCACACAATGTTACTATTTTATATCAAATTTGTCACAGGACAACACTAGAGATAGTATGATGAGTCTTTTGATTGGTCACTTGTTTGTGTTTTGTTGGGATTGGTAGTTTGTCACTTTACCAGTACAGACAGAGATTTGTTTTTTAATGCCACACAACAACCCATGACTTACTGCAAGGGCAGCCTTTAATCAAGCATGTGTGAGAAACTGCTACCACTCTGGTGTTGTATTGACTCACTTGGTATCTCTGGCATATTAAACTGATTAACAAATGAGGCAAAAAAGTAAGGCTCATATATACTCTGGATACATACTGGTACAGCCACTGTAATGTTGTTTTGACTTTACTGACACAGACTGACAGACTACTTTCTGGCACCAACAAGATGTAACAACAAATCTGTTCCTCTAAAAAGCCTTAAATTGAAGAAGCTGTTAATCTGCAGTTGATTGATATTTGCAGACAGTACAGTAAACATTAGCAGAAGTTTTTTGGATTCTTACCATTGACATTTGATTACATTTACTTCCCGTTTTACTTATCAGTTTGTTAACAGCTGTGCTTGAAAGTAAGATCTGATACTATGTAACTGTCTTAACATTTATTATATCTAATGTATGTTCATTTAAATATTAAGCAATACATTATTTGTAAGAGAGAAGCCACACTCTTGCCTCTTACAGCAAATGGGGATTTTAAGAAAAAACAGTTAAACCTGCAACACAACATTAACAAATGTTTTCATAAATCCACAGCTGAGCCCGTAGATCAAATATCAGAAATAAATCATGTCTGGGTAGTTTTCTGAATGCTTTTACAAACAAGTTCCATAACACAGAGAGGACTGCCTTGTAAATGAACTAATGTTACATCATGGTACTAACCAGTAAACACCACCAGCAACAGATGTGTGCAATGCTCTCAACTTAGTAAGTTCACAAAGTCTTGTGCTCTAGACTTAAACAACTAATGGCTAACTTCCCATCACAGAGCGTATCAGCAGTCAGGGTGCAGCAACAGGGTGGTGATAGCGCAATGGATAAGACCTCTGCCTTTGGTGTGAGAGACCTGGGTTCAATTCCCCACTGTGACCCACAGTGGGGAATTGACATTTTCAGACACAGCCATAGTGGCCACAGGTGCACCTGAAACATGGCCCTGTCTGAGTGAGCTAATCACGCCCATGCTCCACGAGGGGAAACGTCACTCCTCAGGGAGCCTGTTTTGCCTCAGGGGAAGGCTAGCATGCTGCTAGCACAGAGCCTCACCGTGCTTACCATGCTACCCAATATCCACTGTGCCACACTGGAGATAGGTGAATTACCTGGTGATGTTTCTTCCCAGGCTTGTGCATATTTTAGTCCATGACCATATAAAGCACTGTGTCTGTTTCCTGGTTTACTTTCTTGGTTAGATCCTTTTGTTCTTTCTCACATCCCATCAGATAAAATGTTTTAAAGAATGGCAGTTCATAGAAAACAGACTTTCATAGCTTCAGTCATAACCCATAGATATCAGTGAAGACGTTCTGTTATTTACTAGCTTTGGCTTATAGTGAAAATACCTTTTTGAGGGCTATTTCCAAGAATAGTACAACATGCACTATTACCAAGTTATAGGGATGCTTGTTCTCTATTATAAATCAAATTAAAATAAGATTAAAAAGTTAATAGATTTCTTTTTTTGCATTTATGCCTATAAGCTTTCTTAATAATCAAAAAAACATACTTTGTCACATACACATACATGTAGCGAAATTCATCCTCTGCATTTAAACCATCCCTGAAGGGAGCAGTGGGCAGCTGATTACCGCCGGGGGACCAACTCCAGATTGAAATGCCATGCCAGGTCAAACGGCACTGACTGGAGAACCTACCTAACATGTTTTTGATGGTGGGGGAAACCGGAGCACCCAGAGAAAACTCACGCAGACAAGGGGAGAACATGCAAATTCCACACAGAAAGGCCAGGAGGGAACCGGGGCTTGCTATGAGGCGACAGCGCTAACCACAGCACCACCGTGCTGCCCACTGAAACTAATAATGAGTGTGGATCTAGAGGTGTATCATAACATTTGTATTTCAAGACATCAATGGAAAGTATAAAGTATACAACAGAAAATATCAATGCAGAACAAACTTAAAAGAAAGAATCTCCACCATTTCAGAGAAATAAATTTTTCATTTAGAGTTTCATTTAGAACAGTCACTTGCCATTGAACCGGATGCATGCCATGCATCTAGCTAACTGATAAGTTTACCAAATGTGTCTGTAGGGCTCTGATTGCCTTGGCAGGAATACTTTCCACTGACTCTCAGTCTTGCATAACACAGAGGGGGACAGGACAGGGAAGGTCAGAAAAACAGAATGCAAGCCTTTGCCGGTAAATGGATCGAATCTGGCAAAGGGTCAGTGACATGGGGCATACTTGTTTTCTCATTCTGCCCCTCACCTCCTGTGATGAGCAAGTTAGTCTGTGAGAGGGGATGTGAGTCATAGTGCAAGAGGAGGGCAATATCAACACATGATTTTACATTTGTGTTTTCTTTTTCTTCCTGGTGAGAACCCAGCCAGTTAACACAAGGCTGGCCAGCGCCATGCTGCTTCTCAGCAGGCAGGTTCAGACCTCTGCATGCAGCTGCCTGGGAGAGAGATTGAAGGCAGTGAAGGGCAAGCAAAGACCTGCCTCTCTTGCTCTTGGCACCTCTGTTTACTATACAGAGGGGAAGTATGATCTCACTAGCTAGCTAGCATAGATTATAAGGATTGAGCAGGGTGGTGAATTTTTGGAACCATAACTTGCACACTGTTCACACACTTCCAGCAGTTTATTCTGTGCCTGGTTCACAGAATAAACTGCTGGTTCAGTTAACAGTGTCCTCTTCACTTGGCTGTGGATTTCCATGGATCATGGACAATATTACAAACTGCAGTAGGTTACCAGGCCTGTTCAAAAAACAGGTCTGTGCAGAACAGAAGAGTGTACTTCATCCCTTTTTTTGTAGTCTAACATTCACTTGTTTATCATGTTTACTTGTAGATACAAAAATGCATTATGGATTGATATGTCTGTTCTGCTGTGGTCATTGCTGATGTTTAGCCACTAAAAATTAACATCAGTTTTACAGTTCAGTTGTTCATTATTACTATATCTGTACACGGTCTACTGCAGCTTGTCTCTGCCGCACCAGTGCCATTTTTGGGAATGAAATTCCAAAAGTAATAGTATTTAATTTAAATTAAAAGGTAGTGTAACCATGTTTGGTGTTGACATAGACCGCTGTTATTGCACTCAGTAAAGCACACGTCCGTCAGAGATGCACTTCCCTCCTTCCACCCTTAGTTTTAGTGTTAACTACAAAGGACAACAATTTACAACACCTGGCAAGTCTAGGATCTTTTTGACTGGCTACTGGAAGTAGAATTGCTATGTAAAAGTATACAACGAAAGAATGTTTCATTTCAGTTGTTTTCCTGCCATTCCCCGAAAAGGCCTGAAAGAGGAAAGCAGACGGGGATGGGTTGGAGTGTTCAAAGGAAAGAGGATATACTTTTTTTGAGACTCTCTAAAGTATTTTCTTATTTGGAGGTAACTTACTAACATTTAATGGTTAAAGGGTAATTTGCCCCCTGGTGGTTACTTTTATTTATAGGGTTAATGTGTTTGTATTAGGGTACATTGCAGATGTGACCGAGATACCATTTTCATTGAAATATAATACTTTTGTCGATGTTACATGTTCTCATTGAGC
The DNA here is from genome assembly GCA_029875015.1 of Lepomis gibbosus. Lineage (NCBI taxonomy): Eukaryota > Metazoa > Chordata > Actinopteri > Centrarchiformes > Centrarchidae > Lepomis > Lepomis gibbosus. The sequence goes on along the minus strand of JAPMOB010218744.1, from coordinate 4,889 downwards.
CCTTTTTTATGTAGAATATTCACCTGAAGAATAATTAATTTCCCATAGAAATCGTGATCACACAGTATGATTAGAGCTTGTTTATTCAGGGTTCATTTTGTGTATGTATTTTATTTAAACCTGTATATTTCCTGTTAAATTAGCTATGGCCCAGAGATGCGGTCCCACAACATGAAGACGTTGACATCCTCTGTCAGCGTAATTGCAACTACTAGAACTATTGTTGCTTCAAATTACAAACCTTTTACCGGTAAAGCAGTGGAAGGCTTTTACTGTGAAGCAACTACACACACACACACACACCCACCCATTCATAATTAGTCATTAAATCATTAAAATATAAATTATTAGATCCAGTAAATATTGACTCTGATGCATTTTTGTGATTGGAACGTGTAGTGGGAGAAGGTAAAAACATTTTTCAGCATCTTTTATTGGACTGAATTTGCTGCCACGTTTGAATTTGTCATCCTTTGTTTTAATACATCAACTAAGTGCCTCATGGCAAACCTCAAACAGATAATAAAGATAAGCTACATCTTTAACAGTGCCATCCCTGTTCATTATAGGCTCTGATCATGGTTGCACCTTATATGTTAAAAGGTATCTCAACCAAATGGAAATCTGACAGTGAGTTCATTAACCTAGCCTCTTAGCTAATCCATTTCCAACAAGTTTCAGTAATGCAAACCATGATGCAAGGTTCATGAAAATGATTTTAGCTGTAGATCTCCAAGAAACTACAACAGCTGGAAACTAGTAGGTATGTGATTGGCTACTGATTGCCCTTGTGTCAAATTTTAAGTACAGCCAACTTTCATTTGTAGACATCAAAAAGAGATCATGGTCATCAGCATGTTGTGTCTTGTTTGGATAGTTTAGTATAGGCACAACAGGGCTGTTTATCTTCCTCGTGAGCTTCACCCCACTGTTCCCCCGTTTGACGTCTGGAGGCTAGTCGGTAACCCTTCAAGTATGTTCAAGCCAAGGTAGGAATGCCCCGAATATTCGGCAACCGTAATTAATCGGCCGAAAATAGCAAACACGGGCACTTTCGGCCTAATACCAGTGTGGAAGCATTTTAAAGTGTCTGAGAAAGACGCAAAATTCGCAGATTGCAGACACTGTTCTGCTGAGTTGTCTCCTAGCACATCCACTCCATCTGTGGCTGACTTCTTAGCAGAAAACGGTCTGACCCGCTTTGAGTGTTTCTGTCACTCGTTCATGAGAAGACGATTAAGTTAGCTGCACCTAAATTAGGAGTGCACACGTATCCAAGCCTTTATGGTAAATCCACTGAAACGGACCAGAGTGAGCTGACAGGCAGGTTTGCGACTTTGTCCTGTCAGGTTGTCTCTTTACAAAGACACGTTTTGCAGTATGAGAGTCCTACACGAAGAGAGGCTATGATGTCTTCATGTTATGTAGTAGGAGAACCACATAAAACATTTATCAAACTGGGTCGAAATTAGCACAAGGATACACATGTGACAATGTCCGGTTTTCAAAATGAGGTGTTTATACAGGATGGAAATTAGATTAATTGGATTATATTCACAGAAAGTATAAAACATTTCATCTCGGGCCTCGTACCCACCCACCATAGTCTCTCCAAATCCTGTGGGAAACAGAGCAAAAAGCACATTTGAATATATAATTTATGCAATGGTAAAACAAAATTTTGCAAAATAAATGTTAAAAGGGAAATGGAAATAAAAAATGATAAATGGATAAAGTACGATGACACCCCACTTGTTCATTGTCTGTATTTGCTCATTTCTATTCAGGATCAGGTGCTTGAGTAGCATGTGCATGGCAGAAAACACAGAAAAAACACAGCACACTGGTTAACGCTCATCTATGGGAAACTAAATAACACATCGTTTGACTTTAACGTTTGTGGAGGACATAAAACTGGAACTGGAAAAAATGTAAACATGGGGGCGCCCTGGTGGCCTGTGGTCTGTGGCTTATGGCGCCATCCGTGACCTGCAACGTTCACCGTTCAGGTCCGCCTGGGAACTTTTGCATGTTATGCCCATCTCGCTCTCATTTTCTGTCATCTCTCTATTTTCCCTATCTGATAAAAAGTGGAAATTAAAACTTGACACACATAAGCGAGGAATAACAATATGTGATATTTAACAGAGCTTGACACACAATGTCTTGGTTGGTCAAAGTCAAATGAATGTCTTTGGCCTAGCTTGTAGATGTGTGATCAGCTTTTTCGTCTCAGCCGTGAAATGGATACATTGGCCCACCATCCTGTCAGAAACGTCATTACAACTAGCTAATAATGCTATGAGAAGTTGTGTATTCCAGCAGCATTCAGACTTGTAATTATGACATTTTTTTTATAGTACACATGCAAAGGCTTTAAATTTTTTGTGATGGCCGTTAATGTACTTTTAAATGTTGTATTTTGGGCTACGGGTAGACAGTCTGACCTCTCCTCTCATGTAGCCTTTCAGTGACATTTGATTTGTGTGTGTGTGTGTGTTTTTCCTGCAACAGCTGACTTCAGCGTTTATGTAGTAAGTGAATCCATTTCTCTTTTAGTCTGCATCTGTCTCTTTCTTGGCTGGAACTTGAGGAATCTTTATAGTCTACACACCAAATCTCCTCCCATGATCCTTGCGGGTCCTGAAGATGGGAGGAGGGGTGTGCGCGCGAATGCTAACCCACGTACGTACCCATGCAGCAGGCGTCTAGTAGTAATGCTCATTCAGGCCAGCTGTTAGGCTCCTGGTGGCTTGTCCCTCGCCGTGATCATGTCTCCACACTAATGTGTGTGTGTGAGAGACATTTGTCCCTTGCTGGATGACACATTGCAGATTACTAAGTGTTTTCCCCTCTCATCAAGTCTCGACCACCTGGAAAGGAATCCACTTTATTACCACCCTAGCTGATGACTAGTCAAAACAGCTGCGCAGATAAGTCAAGGTAGTCTGTCTCACAAGTTCTCTCTTTTTACTCTTGTAGTCAAGTTCCACAAGGTCGTGTGCTAGTGCAAAAAGTCTTAAAAAGCAAGGCAAATACAAACTATTTCAAGTCAAGGTAGTTCTCCACAGATACACATGACCACCCACAGAAACAGACAACATGTGCTTGCAAGGTTACTTTGTCTTGAAGAATTAGAATCTGATTCATATAATACTTTTATAACAGACTGTACAGGAGAACTTTACAATGAAGGGGACACAACCATTATGTTTTTAGACTAGTGACAATCAAGGTAGTTATATTTATTAGTATACAACACAACATTGTACAATTAAATTAAAGTTTGTATGGTCATAGAGAAGTTATAATTAAATGTATATTAGAATATGTAACATAAAACAATATAAAATTATTTAAATACATATTTTAATGCATACATACACATATACACCCAGGAAATACTTACGTTGTGTTTTTTAATTTGCGCCTGCGAGAATGTAAACAGTAGCAACAAGAGAGGGATGATAATTGGGTTTTCATCTTCAAATAAAAAGTTTGACCTCTGGGAAACACTGTCCATCCACTTTGACTGCGTTTTAACACCAAGCATTGATTTAAGGAGTTCCCAAACAATGTGACACAGGGCACGTTAAATCAGTGCACTATAAGAAACCGAAATCGTACCCGACATTTTAGGGTCATCACAACAGTCTGCCTTCTCATCTTTTTGGAGTCTTGCCCTCTGACAGCTTTTGTCCAGAGACAGCTTTTGTCCAGACCGAACTATAGCCAGGAGCAGCCATAGGTCCAAACTGGGCCAGCTTGGCTCCTGTGCTGGCTCTCTTTCCTCTCCTCTGGGGTGATTACAGGTGCCTGGTCTGGTTGATCTGACTGGGTGGACAATCTCAATGTCTGCTGCTCTTTAATCCAGTCTTCCTTTTCCGATGACCATATTTCTGCTCATAGGTTATACGTGTTTTAGAAAAAAGGCAGAAAGAAAAAAAACAGATGAAAAACAAAAATGTAGCAAAGTTTCAAGGAGTTGCAGCATCTGCATGCACAGTTGTTGCCACAGTCAGCATCCAATTGATTTGAAAAATTAGGCCCGTTAAATCAAAATGCAAAAGACAAAGTTGAAAAATGTTAGATACTAAAACAAAAAGTTTAGTGAAGTTTGAAGGAGCTACCGACCACTGCATTTACATGTGCCGCTGTTGCCATGGCATACACAGTGTTTTTCAGTAAACTCACACAGCCAGAGGCGAGTTAAGAGATTTAACTTCACCGATATTTCTGTGTCATTGTAATTGGATTAGATAGAACAGGTTATGTTTGAATACTTAAAGTAAGATGAGACTGGAGTGGACGGATGCTCGGCATACAAGGTGTCTATTTTGTTTTAAATGCAGTATTTTACAGTGATAAGAAATATCTCTCGCTCTTGCTGTTAGTTGTCATTCACAGCAGCCATTTTGACTTGTCATAATGGGTAAAGCACAGGTAGGTCTGTCCCAGTAAGCCAAGAAAGTGAGCCAGCATGCACAACACCAGGACCTTAGACTGAAGCATCTAAATGGAATTCAGCCTTTGTTAATTTTATTATTTGCACCTGCACTTTTTCTACTGTGACATGCATGTCAAAATGCCATACATAAGACTATAAGATAAGATATAACTTTGTAACTTATCTGATCAGTATGACTATATCATTAATAGATTCCTGACCCAGTTCCTGAGCCAGTCAACTGTTTTGTAGTGAATCACATATGTTTGTATGTGATCTGTTGCACCAGAGGTGTATTGAGTGGTAATGTCTATTTTACAGAGAGAGAAAGAGAGAGAGTGTTGAACATAGGGCAAGCCACAGCAGTGTAGTGAAGAATGTGACCTCTTGTGCATTCCTCTCAAATAACTGGTGCAATCCCCCCTTCTTTTCTTCCTTTTTT